>CAUHTR010002585.1:0-53849 GCA_959609185.1 Schmidtea polychroa | reverse complement strand
CATTAAGATGCTCTGCAAAATCCGGAGACTCCTCATTCAGTATTCTGTATGTAAAAATTTATAAGGGGCAAGTAAGCTGTCAATTAGTGAACGTGTAGCTGCCAATACATTTGACGTTCGATGAATTAGTCTAATTTATTTAATTATTTGGACTGATTTGTGATTTACTTAGAAATTGTTTCCTTAAATAATATACGAGGTTTATTAATTAATATCTCATTTAACTAATATTAGATACTTCATAATTGGATTTTTCAAACTGAATAGAATTTAGTTCTCGGACGTTTTCCTCGAATGGATATCTGCTTCCTGTTAAGATTTAACCTTTTGACTCTTTCTTTATTTAACAAAAGGTTTCTCTAAACTCTTAACTTGGTAATAATTATTTAATAACTTTCGCTTAACTAACTTAACCCTAGCGCAGAGACGTGTAGTTTGCCAACGCGAGTAGTTGCGTCCGTCCTACAGGCAATCATGTGTTTAAATACCTTACTTCTTACCCAAATTTACATTAATTTGAAAGAAATGAACATACATATTGAAAAAACTAAGGAAACAAACAACTTTTTATATGGCGTTGGTATCCTATAGAGTAAAATATACTGGTAGGTTATACCCTTTTATTATACCCTTTTGTGCTTTTTCCAGCATAGATCTCTTCTGCAACTATATGAGATTCATGTAACTTCTTGATTTTTTTCTTCACTTCTGTTGTTCCTTTGGTGTCACTTAGACACAATTCTCGTTTCAAAGTCTTCTCGGCTGCACAGTGTACCAGCAGATATTCTGCTAAACTTTCCTTGCTTAAGTCATGCCCCAATATTTTATCGACTAACTCGTCTATGATAGTAAAATATTTATCGCATTATTTAATGAATGCTTCGACATCATCTCCTCTATGATAATCGTTTGGAAATAGCTTCTTTATGAAGAAATCCATAGACGTGGTCGACATATTAGAAGCTGCTAAAACATCTTCTAAATTATTTTTTAAATCCGGTTCAAAAGTTAACGTCATAATTCCAAGTATTTATTTAATGAAATATTGTATAATTTCCAAACAAATTTTCAGCGTTGAATAAAATATTTCAAAAAACCATTTATTAAAATTTCGATATTTAAAATATATTTATTTATAAATGATCCGGTTAAAAAGCTTGTTTAATTTAAAAATTTAAAAATTTCAGTTTAAAAATTATTTTCAAAGTTATTTTTAATAGTCAATTATTTATCATTTAAAATTTTGTTAATAATTTTTTGAAATATTTAACTCTCGGCTGAAAATACCTCACAATTATTATTCTTTAAATCTATTTAATATTCATTTTATAAGTGGCATTATGAATTACATAAATTTTTATATATAATGATACTACCTGTATATCTATAATTAAGGATTTACCACTGATTAAACAAATGTTTATTGATGATATAAAAAACAAATATTCTCTGTGGTGGAAAACATTTGTTAGCATTCAAGAAAATGTTACTGATGAAGAAATGGTAGATATTTTATCTGAAACCATGCAGGTTATATTTAAATTTTGTTAAACATTTGAATATTTCATTTTTTATTGAAATGATTTTAGCAATTAATATAATATAAAAGCACTTAAATATTTAATAAATATTTCTTAATATTATCAAAATTTGGTACTTCCGTGTTATCTTACCTCCAAAAATTAAATTAAAAAAGAACACATATAATTATTATATTTATTTTCTAAATCTCAGTTACAAACTCAGCAAATGTTTGTAAAGAGTTTGTAAATGGTCATCCAGGTGGCCAGAAAACCCCAATGTCATTGAGAATAGTGTCGAACAATTCGGCACTGTTGCTTAGAACACGTTTGCGCCACATAAACTCACATAATCACATAAATCACAGATAGCCTTAATAAATTCATGTTCAATAATGTTCAATAACGTCATCAATAATGTATTCTCTCATTTTTTATATTATTATTTTAATTGTATTTTATAATTTAATTTTTGGGGGTAAGATAACACGGAAGTACCCAAAATTTAAATACGAATATTTTTTTTGATAACAGATAAAATAACAGTTCCATCCAAATAAAATCAAAGATTTTCACAACAATAACTTTTAAATTTTATAAATCCTCTTATATTTATTAGATACGAAATTAAACTGAATAGTAATTTATAAAAACTACAAGCTAATGCTTCATTTCTTTAACCAAAATGTATTCTTCTATAAATGGCAATTCTAAATAAAAATTAACAGCTTCTATATATTACGATGTAATTGTATTGGGGTATTTTATTTACCCGTTCCCTATACTATGTTAAGTTAATTCTTATGTTAATGTGTATGAATGTTTGATCTATTATCTTGATTATCTGGGTCCTCAGATTATGTCATTTCTTATTATTTATCTCAATAATGCATTTCCTGCAGACATGTACTATGTATATGATCTGTGTTTTATGAATATATCTTTTTACGTATTGTTGTTTAATTTTATTACATATACTATGGGTTTCAATGAATTCTCAAAGTTAATTTTCTTTCCTAAGAAAATCAATACAATTTAATAAGATATTTTCTATTAATTTCTCGTTTGTCAAAAGATGAATTTTATTTTTCAAACAATTTTTAGTTAATTATTAAATTCACTTTTTATTTCGATTTACATTTACGTCTTCCATGGGATGATTGTCATCAATTTAAAATTATTTGATTAATATTTGTTTTTTCCTTTTAAGTAAGTTGAATATACTCTCGTAGTTCTATTAACCCATTACCACCCACTGTACTCACATGAGTACACTTGTTAAAGGCGTGATTTCATGTTTTTCTATATTGATTATTCTGGAAGTAGTGACCCATTTCAACAATAGATGGCACTAGTAGTCCACGAAAAAATTAAATATGGCGGCAACGCAATGATAACCGCTATTAATGTCAGTTTATTTGTTCCTCTTGGGCGTTAATGGGTTAGTCTTTTAGTCTTTTAACATACTTTGAATATTGAACTCAATTAATTTTAATTTACACAACCTTAACAATAATTATATTTAAACCTAATGTAATATTAAAGTAAAAGTCTTTTGAAAATATAATTTCCCAAATTTAGTTACTGCTATTGTGAAAATGACGATAAATTATTTAATATTAAATTGGATGAAATTGAAGCAAGTAAGAAAATAAATATTGAAATGTAGATATTATTAAAGGAAAGTTCGTGGAGTTGTTTTATTATTTAAGAATACGACAGATTTTGCATTTTGTTAAGAATCTGTATTTGAATAAAGATAGAAATTAATCAGAAAGAGTTTTATTTCCGGCATTGAATTTTATCCCGAGAAAGAGAATGATATTTATATATACCACTTTCGCTTCCCAGGTGAATGCACTTTACAACATCCAGGATACATGACCTTGCGATCTCACCATCTGATCATATCTTTTAGATGAAATTACTTTCATGTACTTTAATGAAACTGTAACAATTACCTAATGTAGTTATTTATGTATTTACTTATTGTTTGCTTTTTCTTCGTCATTTCAGTGCGTGTTATTTGCAGGCATATTATTATTATAATATTGAAAATAATCAATTCGTAAATAACTTCAACAATAGGGTTTACGTATATAAAGTAATTTCCATTAGTAAACATCCAATTTCATGCGACAGTATTATATAAATAATATCATAAATAAACATCCTTGAAATTATTTATAGCATTGTAATTGAAAGTTTTGATTTCTTTACTATTGTCTTAAATTTGTTTCAATAATTGTTTCTAGGTCATTTGTTTTAATTAAAATATATTATTGTCAGAATTAGTGCTTCCAATACCGGTATTTCGGAACTGAAAGATTTCGATACTGGTATTGATTTTTTTTAAATGTGATTAAAAATTTTAATTTTATATCTCAATAAAAGTAAAAATTGACAGTACTTCAGTAAAACTTTTTATTTGATATCAAAATACAGAATGTTATAAAATTTAGTTACTATAAAATTTGTCTTTGTGTTTGTCAGTCACAATAAATCTTCAACTATTCGAATCACATTTTCTTTTATACCCATAAGAGTTTTTCTTGATGTTACGCTATAGTACAAAATATTAATTAAAAAAATTAAAAGAATATTTTCCGGGGAAACTGGTATGGGTGGATGCTGAATAATGAGACGAGTTCAGCTATAATAAAATAAAATCAATGGGGGGCCCTAGAAGGAATAAATAACAAAAATTAATTAAAAACCCGAGACAATGGAAAACCCGAGCGATTTGAAAGAACCTGAATTACCCATCAAATTAGGAGAGGCAATTAAATTAGCCGAATAAAATCAAATTGAAACGAGCCGTCAAAGGGAAAGGGCAATTTCCTTAAAGCGAATTAGAGCTACAAGAGGAAGCCCGGGGGATAGATAGATCCAGACTAATTTGTCAAAATAAAATCAATTACCAAGTGGGTATAAAAGCAACTGGTAAGAAAACAAAATTGCCAGTTGGATGAAGAAAAAGAAAAAAGGAAGTTCAGCGAGAGCGATCAGAAAACGTTAAAGTTAGTAACAAATAAATAATTTAAATTGATCGTACCAGAAAGTTACATCTCCCTTGGAAGATTTATCCTTGCGTGAGATTGATAGTCTATTGAAAAGTGCAGAACAAAAGGGTTGTATCAAGTGTGGTTGAATTAATAAAAAGTGTAACTAAAGAGTAACTATATCGATCTTAAATAAAAAATTTGTGTTGGGTCGTTTATTTATTTTGAAAAGAACACCAAAGAGTCAGACAGTAATACAGACTTACACAAAATACCCAACAATATGATATCCAAAATAAACTTAGATATTTCAAAACTAATTGGCATCACAGCGGCAATGGCTGGAAATAAAAAAGGGTTTGTTGCACTATTACAGGAACACATGGAAAATCTTGGAAATCCACAGAAGCTGGTGAAAATTCATTTTATTATTCATCAAGAAGCCCTATGCACCAAATCTTTGAAATTGAAGAACGTAATGGACACTGTTGTGAAAGTTGTTAATCTGATCTTATTTCGTGGATTAAATCATCGTCAATATAGGCAATTTTTGGTGGATACAGAGGCTGAGTATGGAGACTTAGTCTATTTTTCCAATGTTCGCTGGCTAAGCAGAGGTTCGATGCTCAAAAAAAATATTAAAATTATATAATGAAATTGTAATTTTCCTTCAAAGCAAATCTGTGGATGCATCACAACTTTGTGATCCTGATTGGCTTGCATCTTTGACGTTTCTTGTAGACATTACGAGTCGTTTAAAAAACTTGAATTTACACTTGCAAGGTAAAGCTCAGCTTATAAATAAAATGTTTGGTCATAGTCTTGCATTTGAAAGAAAACTACACCTATTGGAATACCAACATCAAGATGAGAATTATGCAAATTTTCGACCCCTTCAAGAATACAAACAACAAAATCCAGAAATATTTGTGCATTTGATCAAAGATTTGAAGAATGAGTTCTCATCTCGTTTTACTGACTTTCGCTTACACGAAGATTCAAGCTTTTGCTAATCTTTTGATGTGGAAGTGTGTACTGTATCAGAATACTTTCAAATGGAGTTGATTCAAATGCAATGTGATGACTTACTGAAATTAAAATTTCACTCCGATGATGTTTCTTTGCTTGATTTTTATGCAAAATACATTTATTCTAATGGGAAGTACTCTAACTTAGTGAACCACTCATAAAAGATGACATCTTTGTTTGGAAGTACTTACCAATGTGAGCAGTTATTTTTAAAATTGAAATATACTAAAAACAATTTGAGAACAAGATTAACCAATAGCAACTTGAATGTTTTGTTGTTGGCATCGGCAGGGGTGATACCCAATATTGAGAAGCTTTCAGGTGACAAAGACCATCAAGCTTCCCATTAATTATTCAAATTTTGGAGTTTTGAATACAAAAGATTTTTAAAATACATTGTTTTTTGTCAACTTACTTGCTTATATGTAGGACTAAAATATTTTTAAGAATCTTCATTATTTTATTGATTTTAAGCAATTTAAAAAACTGCTTTTTGATAAACTTTTTCTTATAATATATTTAAGAAACTCCCGGAAACAGTGAATGAGGCAACTCAAGTGATAAAAGAGGCTTGAAATTGTCACCTTTTCCATGCCCACCAATTATAATTATACCTTTCACTTTGTAAACATAATCACCATGAACATTAACATTTTCTTTACTCATATTCAAAATGAATTAACAGTTAAATATCTAATAAGTCAAAAAATAATGAATATCAAAAAGTCTTTTCAAATTATATTCTGTCCAAAAACTAGATTAATTAAGACAAATATTATTAAAACAAACTTGACATAAAGTTTATTTTTTTTATCAAGAACAGCAAACAAGATTTACAAAGACCACTTCAGTGACTTTGTGAGATTAAATTATTGTTCTCCTTTTATTTCCCTGTCCATTGTCTATTTCTTTTGAATATGAAGTTCTTATTTTCTGTTTTCGACTAATCCTTCCATTTATTTTATTGATCGTAAAATTGGGTTCACTTTTTCCCGAAACTTTGTCACTCACATCAGTTTTTAAAAAGGAATCAGTCTCATATTCCTTAATGTTTTGCCAACTTTCTAATATAATCTACAAAATCTATCAAATTGGACTACTTTGTTGCAAAATTTGCAAACTATGGGTTTCGGAACAATACCGAACAATGCCCAATATTATCGCAATTAAAGCATTTTGTTGTTCTAAGTTTATCATCCCCCTTTTCTCCTATATTACGATAATCTGTACATCTATTATTAATATTTCGGAGCAATTTCAAAATATCATTTAATTTTTTTCTAATATATCGACTTTTTCTTTAAGATATTTTACTTCTTTTTCTAAATCGTAGGAACTTTTATTTATTTGCCTAACATATTTTGATTTATCGCTTTTAACTTCTTTCTTAACTAATTGAAAAGCATTATCTAGAGTTTTTGAGTTATAAAACTGTGTGGCAACAGCTGTATTTTTATTATTTAAGTCGGGCTTTTTATTGAATAATTTCACCCTCAGTCCAGTTACAAACTCCTTAAAGATAGATCATCCTGAATAATTGCTAATATATCGAAAATTGAGGAAATTTGTGTTTCTTTTACTCTATATAACCCTATAAATTTACCTTTAATTTCTTTATATTCCTTAGTATTCTTCGCATAGCCTGGCAATGGCATAAGCTCTATTCTAGCGTTTTCTTCTAATGATTTCAACAAATTCCGAACTTTCCCATCATCTGCTGGAATATGGTTCTCTTTCATCATCCTTTCAAGATCTACAATATGCTTCGAAGTATCATCTCTGATATAAAACATCTTTATTCTAAAATTTTAATCATTCCTTGGAGAAAATGATCAAATCTTGCTTGTGGCGCCATGTTATAACATGTTATACTAAAAGAAAACTTCTAAATAAGATTTATTATAATCACAAATTAAAAATTACTTCTTTTCAGATATTATTTGAGCAGTCTATATTATTTAAATGCAACAGTTTGTTTTATATTTTATTTTTGAAGGTCCATGTTTGTGAAACATGATTAGTGTTATGATTGATAATCATATATATCATAATTGATATCAATATTTTTTAAATTAACCCACGTTCCGTGATAGGGTCGATCTGGAATTTTGATAGCATGCAGTGTTCTCGACAACTTATATACTTGTCAAATTTCAGCTCAATTTGATCACGGAAAGTAGGTTAAATTGGCCTCACAAAATTTGCGTGCCACATACAAACATCAGCGAAGTAAATATAGAGAGTAAATATCCAACATTGTCAATTGTTTATGTTTTCAACATTTTAAATCCTCATAATATGAATAATAAAATAAATGAAATATCTTGAAAGAATCATTCTATAACCAGTTGCTCAAGATGGTACTATTCATACATGTAACAAAACGAAATCTGATTAGTTCACAATTTTTAAGGCTTTCTAAAGAGTCCAATGAAGCATAGAATTATTATTGGACAAATTTTTATTCGTTAAATATATATTATTTTTATTTTTAGTTATGCATGAAAACTCATGAGTTTATTTCTTTAAATTTATTAAATCAAATTTATTTTTATAATAGTTGAATTGAAATTTAAATATATTATGTAACAGGAATTTTCTTTTAGAAAAATCAACTGTATCGTTACAAATCAATTTCTCTGAAGGTTCTGCAAATGCTTTCTAAAACTCTTTTAATCGAAGTAATTATTTCATTTTAATTAAATATAATGATAAATATTAAAGATAATGATGATATTAATATAAATATACTATCAACACGTTAATTGCGTCACTACGGATTTTGAATAGATTGACTTGTAAGATTCTATACAACCCGCAAACAAACTAATGAACTAAATAGTAAATAATGACTTTATTTTAGATAAATACAGTATATCATGCAGTCAGTCTATGCAGAAAAATAGTCAACATAGCGCAAACGCTGGCCACCAACAATAGGTAATCTTGAACATGTCGCCGATGTCAATCGGCTGTACATGTAGCAGTTAAAGCATTAAACCAGAGTAGTAGGATGTGTCCCCTCCAGGACACCCCCTGGCCGAGGAAAAACTAATAAGCTAAAAATTTTTTGCTTAATATTTTTATGTAGGTATACCCAAAAATATTTAATTTTTAAGGTTTTATAGCGAAATTTTTTTAGAATTTTTATATATGTCAACTCTATTTCAATGATTTTCTTGAAAACTTTCAAAGTATTTATGTAGGTCACATACCACACATTCTCATAAAAATTTGTGTCTCCTCCTGACAGTCTATATATAGTTATTAAATAAGTATGTCATATAGATTTAATAAATAAATATGTAGGTCAATGAGATACACATAGAAACACAAATATACACCCTTGCTTTGGGGGCTGAAGAATTTATTATATGCATGCATTTGTGTGATGGACTATAAATAAGAGATTTTTCATCAACTTTTATAAAAATTATGCAGGTCAAATCGACTTTAAAGTAAGGGCCCCCTAATTCAAAGTTGATTATTAAAAGTTTCTGACACTATTTCGGTGATCAATAGCTCATTTCGAAGCGTTTCTCTCAGGGTACCTGAATGTTTGTTGTGATGATCCAAGGTATCGCAAGGGTCAAAAATGGACAGTCAAAATTTATATAACCTCGCGTGCAGATATATTCTTAAACAACAAATTGTATTTATCACGAAATTGTAAATTATGCACTTACATTGCACATGTCTTTATTAGTCATGCATATGTATTGCAAATTATTATTATTATTATTATTATTATTATTATTATTATTATTATTATTATTATTATTATTATTATTATTATTATTATTATTATTATTATTATTATTATTAATAATACTACTGCTACTATTAACAAACTAAACATTAATAAAAGTACTTATTAAAATACTTTTATACATCAAATTATTAAATAATAAAAGAAATAAAATACAATGAATAAAACCAATAATTATAAAACGAAAAAGTCTTTTCAATAATTTTTATTTTTACAATATCCAAAAAAATCAAATAAGTCCAATCACCGAATTAAATATTTCTCTGATTGAATATTATTATCGTCATTATCAATGACATCAACCCCTAAATAATGCCCATGTGCAAAACTAGAGTTTTTCCCTATCTAAGCTCTTATATCATCCTGATTTTTAAAGCAATCTTTGAGTTTTTAAAGTTAAAACGTTGATGATTTCGTGTTTCTATTCTAGTCTGAGGTGCAGAAAGAACTGTGTTGTTGTAACAGTCTAAATAGGATTGATATTTTAAATCTGTACCTGGTAATTTTACGCCCTTAGCTCTCATAATCGATTTATTTCCTAAAAGACTGTAACACTTTAGGCGCAAGACAACCCATTCACTATATCCAATCTCCTTACTCTCATTCCTAAACTTTCCCATAACTGAGTCAAGTTTCCTAGAATATAAAGGATGAGAAGGATCATAATTGAATGTATCTAACAAGTCATCCGAAATCATCGCTGATAAAAGAATATCAAATTTTTAATTTTTAATTTTTAACTTCTAAGAAAAAACTATCGTTATCACCCGTGACTATATTAATATCACATTTAAAAAGTTGGAGCTGGTACATCCTTAATTTGGATAAATCCAGCACTGATTGTCCGGTGTAGCTAGGTCTATCTAAACATATTGAGTTCTTATTGAGATGCGCAGCAAACAGATCATCCGCTATTTTAATTGTTTTTCTGAATGCTGGTTTAGACGAATATGTAATTAAATTTTCAACTGAATTACATAGCCGCAAATTCATCCTCTTTTTAAGGTTATCAACAGATTTGCAGTATAAGCTATTATTATATTATTACATAAATAAATAAATGTACAGTTCACTAACAGCATTTGCACGAAAATTAGTGTTTGCTATATATATTTTAAAAATTGGTACCTGTTTGAATTTTATAGCCCTATATATATTTACAACATAATTGTCAGGAACCTCATCATCATTATCTACTATAACAGAGTGAGTATAAGAAAGGACATTTATAGCCAAATTTAAACCGCCGTTTTTCTTTTCGAATTTAGGATATTACATAATTTCATTGGGCAATCCGTGACTTTATTATATTCTATCTGATTTAAAAGATTTGTATTTGTTCTATTTCCAAATAGCTACCGATTTGATCTTTTTTCAATTCGTTGAAAACCTTAAAAAGAGAATGAATTTGCGCGCTATGTAATTCAGCTGAAAAATTAATTACATATTCGTCTAAACCAGCATTCTGAAAAACCATTAAAATAGCAGATAAATACTGAAACATTTTATGAAAATCATTGAAATTGAGTTGACATATTTATAAAAATTCTGAAAAAAATTCGTTATAAAACCTTAAAAATCGTAAAAATTAAAAATTTTGGATTGACAACATAAAAATATTAAGCAACAAAATTTAGCTTAATATTTTTTCCTCAGCAGGAAGGTATGGCGTGTCCTGATGGGCACACATCCTACTACTAATCACTAATAAATTTTCAATTTTTCTCCAAAAAATATTTGTAAGTATAGAAAATATCGGGAGTTTTATCTATTATTGTGTTTTGAATTTTAATAAAATTATTTCTATGCCTAAAATTTGTGTTGAATAAAAAACAAATTTTGTATCTATTGGTGAGAGTAAAATGAAGATAAACGATATTATAAATGAAAACAAATTAAAAGTAAAGATTTTAATAATAAAAATGGAAATTTTTTATGTTTACGATTAATGAACAATAAAACTGACCAATATCGTCTCATAATGATCAGAATTACATTTATAATTGGATCAATTACCAATCACTCGTAAAATTTTGTAATTTTACGCAGTGACAATATTCTTAAAATAGATGTCTGTTGTGTTTTGTAATATTCATTTTATAAACTTGTTGGGGTTGTCGGTGAAATTAAATATTATCAATTATTGATCTGACTCCAAAGCGTGGTTTATTTAACAGCAATATCGAACTCCAAAAAATATAAACTTTTATTGATTAACAAATTGATTACAAATTTACAATGACATCAATAATTCAATATTCGAACAATGACTTGAGTGGTTATTGCAACCATTCGAGAGAAATAGCACATTTACGATACAACTTCGAATTCAAAACCACTTGATTACTTTTTCTGGTTTCGATGATCAGTAGATTCAATCTAGTTGCTTTCCTGGCTTTGACTTAAAACTACTTGATTTTTGCGATAATAATTTTAATTTGGTTTATATTGCTTCTTCGATCCAACAATGTTTACTCTGGTAATCTCTTACTTCACTTTGCATCTTGTTTTAATTCTGTTTTCTCGTCTGTCTTCTTCTTTTAAAATTGTGTTTCCCTTTTCTTTTCGACTGACGTCTCCCTTTATTTCTTTTCTAATTTTGTCTGTTCATTTAAGTTGTGTTTATTTTAATAGTTTCCCATCTAACGAAACTTATTGATATTGACTTTCCTTTAACTTCCTTCTTCCTGTACATTTCTTTTGGTCATCTCCAGTTCTTTTATTATCTATGATAGCTGTCAGGATATATCATTTTTAGAAGACGTCATCTCTTGACTTCTCCTGTGATACGTTTCTTTTATCTCAAACAAGCCATCGAGATAAGGAAATTCTAATTTTTAATTTCTAATTTGTTTTCAATTTTTGTTTTCCTTTTAATGCTGTATTATTTAATTAAGGACGATATTGTCGTATTTTATTGTTTTATATTATATATTTTTGTTATTATCTTATTTTCAATTTACTTTCCCCACTTCTGTTTTTCAACATTCTAGAACAGTATTCCTTTTATTTTTCTATTTTCCCTCAATCATGTTATGCATTTCAATAATAATTTTATTTTATTATTTAGATATCTTCAACAAACTGAATTTGAACTACAATTTGATGATTAGTTAAAATCTTTTACCTTTTTCATAATTTATTTATAATTATTTTCAATGTCCATTAATCTTCATTACTGATCAGACTAGAAAAGATGATATAGTTGTTCTGATAGAGTCCAGGTTATTTAATAGAGTTATATAAAGTGATGATTTCTTGGTAGGAGCAATAATTGTTTATCAATAGAGTTGTGTTTAACAAAAATTTACTTAAACCTTCTGGATATATTTTTTCAAGTTAATGTAATGTTTTCCAACATAATTAAATTATTTCGATTGAATCAAATCATAATCATATTTGACGTGTTTTTCATATTCAAATAACAAGACTCAACACAGTAACTTTTATTATCAACTGAGAAATAACAAATACATAATTTCAAATAACAAAAGTCACAATTATATCACAAATCCTATCTTAGTTCGATCTTTGGACAGATGTCCATAGTAAAAACCACCTCAAACTAGTATGATTCTGATTTGGCGCAAATAATCAAAACAACAACATTCCTCACTTTAAGTTCGTCGAACACTTTCATTAGTTCTTTGTAATACTAAATCAAAATTATTTAACGTTCTCTTTGCAGTTATTATTTGCTGTGACCTTAATGGTAATTTGTCTGTGTTTTCTTATCTTTAAAAAGCGTTTTTTCAATTCAATTAATTAAAACCTAAACAATTTATTTTCATTTGTTTCTGAACATCTTCCTAAATTAAATTAGTTTTTACTTACACTTAATAGACATGGCAACGCCTGTCAAGATCGCGTATTCTGTTTCCATAATGACAACAATTGATGTTAATTAATTTATATATTTTTTAATTAACGTCGCCTAACGACTTTCATTTCGATTTAAAATTAATATCTTCGTACTTATTTTTCATTTGCTACATGTTGATACCTGTTGATACGAAATATTGATTTTAATTTTTCAGATTTTTTAATTACTTTTTGCACTTTAATTAATTGTTGAATTTTGTTAAATTTTGAATTAAAATTTTTGTGCACACACATTTTGTTTCAAGCCTTTTTACACTAATTTATATAACACCCAAAAAAATTAAAATTTTACAAACTATAAAATTTGTTTTTTCTATTAATTGTAAATTGTTCATTTTCGTTTTTGGATGATAATAGATCAGGAATGTCAACAACGTCGATCGCGTAAAGATATTTGGTCGATCGGCAATAATATATTTATTCAGATATTTATTTCCTTTTCAAAATTTCAAAATGTATTTTTAAACTTTTTTATTTTAAATATAATTTTAACTTTTCACAGTTAGGTAAAAATTTATATTTCATCGAAAATTAAAATTCGGTTCATTGTTTAAGTGAGGTAAGAAATTCTTATTACCTTGCTTCGAATTTTAAATTGTAATATTTTTAAAAAAGATCATATTTATCAATGAAATTTTTTAAAGGGGTAAATACAATTTTTCGTCCTGTAATTTATTTAAATATAAATTTACAGTGATTTAGTCTTTTATGTCATTCACATCGATCGAAAATTTAAAGTCAATGTTCAATATTATTTTAAATTTTGAAACCATGAATAAACAGATATAAACTCATCACTGTCATGAAGCATAGGAGCACAATTAAAAATGATGTTGTAATAATAGTGTTTCATTACCAAAGAAAGTAAATTTGAAACGACATTTTAAAACAGTGAGTGCATAATAATTATGAAATTAATTATCCGCAGAAAAGTGACTTGCAAAATGCTAAAATTAAAGAATTGAAGGAGTGTTTATCAGCTCAACAATAATTTTTACTAAAGAAGCTTTAAAATCAAAGTCGGCTACAATTGCTTCTTTGAAAATAAAAAAACCATTTTTTAAAAAATGTATTTTTAGAGGCGGCTGACTCTTTATTTTGTGATTTTAGAAATAAGTCGGAAATAGTTCCAACCATCAACGATATAAATACTAAAAATAAAAGAAAAAACGCTCAGTGAAGATCTATTTAAAAGTTTTAAAAACTTCAGTAAGATTGCTCAATTGTCTTTTGAATTGTTTCAATTAATACGAACGAAGCACCAGCTATTACAGGTATCGAAATGGTTTCATCATACTATGTCTAAATGATGAAGATTTTCCTGGTTTACAAAGGCGTCTTTTTAAGTTACAAGTGGAAGAATCTGATTCTGGACTATCCGAACTACTTATGTATACTGATGCTAGGGGGTTAAGTTGGTGAATATTTCTACAGGGATTTAGGGATCTAATAAGTGAAATTATGCATTTTCTTAGCGAGAGGGGCAAAGATTACCCGCAGTTAAACAACGATATTTGGTTATTGGATTTGGAATTTTTAACCGATTTAACAGCTAAATTAATTGATTTAAATTTAGAACTACAAGTTGCTGATAAACTTATTTATCATATGATTAGTACTGTAAACGCCTTCAAAGAGTAGCTAAATTTTCTTGTATCAAAGCTTGGAAATCAAAGTTTAGCTAATTTTCCAAACATTTTGGACCAATTAAAAGGGTCTGCTTCAACTAATTATAATGGAAATAAATATATCAACGAAATTAACAACATTATTGAAGAGTTTGACAACCGTTTCCAAAATTTTAAAAACTTAATGATGCAATTTTTTCATGAGTTTTCCATTTGATAGCAATATTAAAGCAGAAACAATTGCAGAAAAGCTTTCAAATATTTTTATATGGATAGTATTACACTTGAAAAACTTTGGAAATATTTATCACACGATAAGAATCACAAATTTGCACGAAAATTTATAAGGCCGGTTTTGGTGCGAATCGGAATTTTTGCTAATGAAAATAATAAAGTCAACATGCCTCACTAATTTAGCAGACGAACATTTAGAATCCTGCGGAGAGTTAATAAATTGACGCGTAGTAGATTTTGAAAATGACTTCAGCAGCGTAACGGTTCAGAATTGGTCTGCGTAATTTATAGATACGATGTAATGTAGAACTTTTTCAAAATTTTAATTTCAGAACTTTAACATAACAAAACGTCAATATAATTTGGTACAAAATGTTTAAAGTTTGTTTTAATTAGTGCTATTAAAAAATATTATCGATATGATTTTTATTTTACTTAAACCTGAAACTAACTGTAATACAATTAATTAATCTTTCAAAATCTTAAAAAACTTGTAAAATTTGTATTTTAAAATAGTGCCTACTCTTAAGCGTACTTTGCGAAAAAGTATATCGCAGACCACTTTTACTGCTAAAGAGTATATCGTATGGGAGAATCAGTAGACATTCCTGCAATAGATTAATATTTTACATGAAACCAAATGAAAAGTCATTGCTTTAGCTTTGCAGTTATCTTTAATATAAAATTCTAGCACAACACAACCTGAATTATTTTTAGATATTTTCCGATATAATTCCGGAAGTTATCCTTTAAAAAGTGTAATTGCAAAACGGAATAAGAAATAACACTGAATGACCTTGGGTACCTTGACACATTTTATTACTCGGTTATGTAAATAGTGCTTCCCAGAAATGAATGTACCTAAAGTTTTAGTTGTTTTTTTTCTAAAACTATTAATTTACTGTTATTTAATAATAAGATTAATCGAATAAATATAATTTATCGTTTGAAAGAGGTAATTTTTATACAAATTTGTCATCTGCTCTCCTAGAACAAAATAGATAAAAACATTCACTCAAGACTTATTCGGTCATGCATGAAATTTACAGAGCAAATTGTTATTAAAACGTATTTACATTAAAATTATGTTTAAAAACAAGCAATATTAATATTTAACTAGGAATTGTCTATTGGAGCGCTTCAAAATCGGAAAAAATTACCGCTTCCAAATTTAGATTTTAATTCTTAAACTTGAAAGTATGATTTATGATATATGTGAAAATTATTTATTAAAAAATACTTCATTTGAAATTTAATGAATTCGGTTTTATATCTGGTTTTATATGATAAAAATCTGATCTATATATGAAAAGATTAACTCGATCGTGAAACTTTTTTATATAAAGCTTTATTTTCTTCTAAATCGTAATTCTTATCGTATATAGGCCTATGTCTTATTTTTGTCTTGATTAGAGAATACAAAAAAGTAATCTCGCGTCTATTTAACGAGAGCTGAGAACAAAAATATTTAAAACGAAACGACTTATCGAAAGAATCTAGAGTTTATTTAATTACGTTTTGAAGGTTTGTGCGAGTTAAATTTCATTTATTTTCAATCATATAAACATATTTTATGTGGTTTAGAAAAGTTAATATAATTTTATTTTAAATTTATAATAATAGTATTTGAATAAACAATTAAATGATAATTTAAGCCTTTTGCAGTGAATAATATATTTAAAACAAATGAAAAAATTTTCGACTATAAGATAGTCTTTTTCAATTTTAAAATATCATTTATCATTTAATTGTTTTTAAATTGAATTAATGCTGCTACCAAGTAATCATCACTTTATACTTTAGTATTTTAATAAAATAACATGTTTTGTTATGGTTCTTAATATTATT
Organism: Schmidtea polychroa; assembly: GCA_959609185.1. Lineage (NCBI taxonomy): Eukaryota > Metazoa > Platyhelminthes > Tricladida > Dugesiidae > Schmidtea > Schmidtea polychroa. The sequence continues at coordinate 36,937 of CAUHTR010002585.1, read as the reverse complement.
TATATTAATATTTTAGCATTTATTTCAATTTTTTCCAACGTAACAATTAATTAATATTTCGGTAAATTGGATACTTTCATTTCTGTCTTTGCATGTTTTTCCAAGAAAATCATTTAAATATAATTTTGTTTATAATAGAATATTTTAATTATTGATGTACAACCTTTTTCTTAAAAATCATGATTTGTGTAAAGCTTAATCCAGATAAATAATTTGTTATTTTTTAAGCTATCAGTAAAATAATCAATTACCTATCAATAGCAATTGTAAAATGTTTAAGTAAATTCTATTTGATTACCTTTATTTTTATGAAAAGTGATTTCGATTGTTCATCTTCCACTCATTAACAATATCGTGACGATTGTTCGTAACAAATCAACCATTAATCAGTAAATGTAATCTTCAGAAAATCGTAATTGCAGCAATTGCTAAACTTCTGAAAGATGTTAAAGTTCAACGTTATTCAAAAAATCATAATAAAGTAGATTACTGCAAAGTTATATTCAAAATGAATGCTGAATATTTTTATGAATTGTTTATCAATAAAGTATTACTAGCACTTTGTTACAAGATAACCAGGTGGGCTGATGTAACTATCCAAATAAATAATGCTCGTTCATGTGTTGGAAAGAAAATCGTTGTAAAGTTTAATAACTTCGGTGACAACCTTGTTTCAACAGTCTTCTGAAATCAATGTCAACCAACTAGGTTTATTCAATTTGTTCAATAATCAATGTCAAAGAACTAAATCAAAAACCTTTTATTAACTATGGATGTCAATGGAAGATATTTATGGCCTATCAGACCGGAAACTTTGGACTCACAATTTTCATAGAAGTCATATGTAATCATGAGATTATCTAAACAAAATGATGAACATTCAATATTTCGATTACTGGTATTTAATAGCGGGAAATGGATATAAAATAACGAAGATATATTAAAAGAAACTGTTGGCGTTTTAGGACCTGTTTAAGTTTCTTAGTAATGTTTGAGAAATATTAACGGAAATGTTACAATGTAGAAAGTTTACTGATTTTATTGAAGCGAAGATTTGTGTCTGGCAATAAAGAGCGATTACTCAGAGTTAGTTGGAAAAATTATCATTCATGATAGTTAATTAAAATAAGTAAGATACAATCAGTATTTTAAAGAAAGACCAAGAATTACCTAATGGTGAACATTTATCTTACAATCAGATAAACTTATTGCAACAGCGAAAATTAGAATATATTTCTATTCATCAGCTATATTAGAAATGATTTAACTCATCAAAGAATTTTTTTGTTTATTGAAAATTGAACAATAAATCAAAAATAATAAAATTAATACATTTTTATTGAAAATTTCTAATATTGTTCGTAACTGAAGAAAACTGAAGAATGTTTCTTTAAAATAAAAAATTACTAATCTCTCAGACAATTATTTCAAATACATTTTTATTATTCATTTTAACATGAATTAAATGAAATTAGATTTACAAAAGGTGAAAATTCAGTGAATGTGAGAGATAAAATATTATACAAAGTTAATTTTGTATAATATTTTATCTCTCACATTCACTGAATTTTCACCTTTTGTAAATCTAATTTGACTTAGAAGATTCGAAAAGTAGACGTATTTATATTAAAATAACCAACGAATCATAATAAGGAATTAATAATCACCCGACCAATCGCAAAGCTCTAATCTCAACTCGATATCAATATAAAATTCAGTATTGTATTTTATTTCATTTTATTATTCATTAATTATTTTCATTGAATTTATAATTTGATAAATTTCTTTTTTATTACAATTTATATTAATATTCCCGATTCATAATTTTTCAATCAAATGTTTGTAGATTTGTTATTGATCTTAATGTTTAAACATTATACTGAGATGTTGATCTAAATTTTTAATTTTATATAAAAATTTTTTAAAAATAAAACTTTTGACAAACTAATATAGAATAATATGTTTATATTAATAATTTTATATTCTAGATGAGGCCAAAGAAATCGGACGATACCATGTGGTGCTTTGACTAAATGCATATACTTCACCTTTATTATTAAACTATCAATTTGCATGACTTTATATTTTATATTTTTGATTTTTTTAACGCATAAAATAACTAAATACCAGTTACATATTAAATAGATTATTTTTGTTTAGTTATATTTGATTAAAGATAAAAGATTAAATTCTTGAAAAATTCGGAAAGGTTTTTTTTCAAAATGAAATAGAGGTTTTACAAAAATAGGGATTATATAGTCAGATCCAGAGATACAGAAAAAAGACTTTGTTGACATCATAAAAACTTGTAATAGAACATTATTTCTGATAAAAATCGAGTTTAAACTTTAAATTTAAAAAATTTTTCTTAGTGTATGTGTCAACACATAAAACTTTTTTAAAAATACTATATATATATATATATATATTATTAAAGTAAAGTTACCAAAATAAATACACTCATACCTCGCTATACGGCTGCTCTTTATACGGCTTTTCGCTATAACGGCCTACTTTAATTGCGGCACTTTTTCGATTTACGGCCTAAAATGTTTCGTTATACGGCCAAAAAAAGTGTGAAATGTGGCCAGAATGCATAAAAACTGAAGATCCTGAATATTTGATTCGTTATGCGGCGTTTCGCTTTGCGGCCAACTTTCCTGGAACGTATCTAGGCCGTAAAGCGAGGTATGAGTGTACATGTATGTAACTATGTCGAATGGACCACCACCATCCTCAGTAATTATTCTGTTTGAATACATTTTGACATTTCTTTGTATATAAAAGTCAAATTTTTATTGTTAAATAGTAAGAATTCATCGGATTATTATTATTAATATTATGATTATTATCATCATTAGGGTTGCTACATGTTGGGAGGCTCAAAGTAGGAAAAATGTCCAAATTGTAGGACTGTCATAGTAGGACCGAATGTAGGACGTGTGGCAACTCTTTTTTAGCAGTATAGTTGATATTCTAAATAATAATTTTGTGTGCTGGGATAGTCATGTTCCACATTATGATACGTGTACTCGATATTCGATATTTGTAACACTCAAGTTCAGTTCACTTAGTTGAGGCCCAGTGCATAAAAATGAACATATCCATCAAAAACTTTAAATAATCAAATTTACCTTATAAGCATTAAAATGATTACTTCATTTTTTTGTAAAAGTGCTTATTTTGTTAGTTTAATCAGAAATTGATCAATATAATATTTAAATATCGGCATATGGTAAAATAAATTCGGTTATTGAAATCATATTTTACGAAAATATGGATATTTTATAAATTCGTATGTATATTAAATGGGTAAAAAAATGGGTGTAGTGTCTGAAACATGCACATTTAATTTTATTTAAAAAGTCGCAAACGAAATTAAAATAATTTACAGAAGCATGCTTGCAATTTATGATTTGAATTTAGTTTTAAAAGTTTCGTTACTGTGGTCACAAATTTTGTTTAAAAATAGTATAAAAATAGTGTTGTAAAAACAAGTGAATAGTAAAAATAAGTGAATTGTATAAAAATTGTAAGTCTATATATGTGTTGAGGTTTTAAAAGTAAATTATTAAATTATATAGTTCAGATTAAAAGGAAAACCGAAATTGAATGGCGGTCAAGCAGAGAAGCAATGGCAAAAAAAGATACGGTAAAAACAGAACTATAAAGGAGTACAATCAGACACGAAATGGGAAAATGCGCAAATCTGAGGAAGTGGAATAAAGTGAAAAGTTATCGAAATTGAAGCTGGAAAACGGGAGAGGAGTAGATTAGGGGATGGTGAAGAAGACAGTGAGCAAGAAATTGTTAGAAAATGTTTAGAAAGGGTCCTAAAACAGACAAATATGAAAAAACGTAAATTATTAATTAATTAATTAATTGGCTAATGGGAAACCCTAGCTAAGGGGAAGCCCGAGCCAATAAAGAACCCGAGCATGGTAATTTGGAAGGGTAAACAAACGAGGAATTCAGAGGGAAATTATCCAAACAACCGGATAAACGAGGGTAAACAAAAGAAAGGAATTACGAAGAGGGTCAATTGAAATAGCTAATTAGGGAATGATAACCAAAGAAGTCAAAACCAATTAGGTCGAAAATGGGGCAATTACAATGATTATGTGAGTATATAAGGAAACTCAAAATTCACATAATCGACGATAGGTAGAGAAGAGGAAACTGACTGTAGGAGTTAGAGGAAAAAATTAAAAGAAGAAAATAATTATAAGAAAAATTGAAGAGTTAGACAAGGAGTGTTAAAAGAGATTGGATCAGAGAGCGGAACCGAATCGAAAGGTGTACTTATTTTTAAAATCATACAAGGTTGAGACCTTCCAGAGCGGAGTCCGATCAGAAATTGTGTGAGAATTGTGGTTAACTAAAAGTGTAATTAATTGTTGAGAGTTGTAAATTTTCTATAAACAAATATACGTGGAAAATAAACAAAGCTTCCCCAAACACCTAATGTATAATTGTATCAACATCAATCTCTTTGTTCTTTGTTGAGTTTTAGTTGAATAAATATTAACGTCGGTGTTTCTGCAAAACAATTAGATAAACGACAACATATATCTGTAATCAAATTCTGGAAAACTACAATTTACAAAACTCTGAATATCACAATAAAATGCCTATTCTGACTATTTGATAATCTCGCTGTAACCGATCTGGTTATGCACGTTCTGCAACAATAATCACATCTTTTATTTACTCCGTGGACTTAACTTGATTCATTTATTTTCCTTTTCATTAGTTCTATTTTCTATTTTTTGTTTTTCCTATTAAGCTTACTGTCGCTTTCTTCTTTCCAGACTGAGGCAAAATTCCGATTGTTTCTGAATTTGAGCTCCCTTATATAGTTGAAATAATCGCCTTGATTAATATATTTCAACTAGATCATCGCCTTTTCTCCTTCGAAAGAAATAGTTAATTGTCCTACCGTGCGTCTCTCTTGCGATAATCTTTTCCTCGTTTTCCCATTACTTATGTTGTCATAATAATGGTTTTCCAGAATCCGCTTTGTTTACTTTTCTTTCCGATAACTTACTCGGGTTTTCCTTTATTAATTAACTAATTAATGATTTTCTGTTTTATATGTTTTCTTGTATTTCGATTCTTTCTGAACATATTCCGGTGAATTCGTTCTCGTCATAATCTTTCCCATAATCTCATTTTCATCTGACTTGTTTTTCAAATTTTAATTCGATAATTAGTTGATCTTTTGAATTTTCCAATATTCCATTTTACATCATTTTAAATTTAACAACTCCAACATCAGTGTTCAAAGTTTATCTAATGGAAATATCAGTTCGCATTTAAAGTTTTAAAAAGAAAGACCAGACCATTTTTGGACTAATATTGGTAATGACCGCTTGTTTGCTTTTGCATGTGCGAGTTATACGCAAACAAACGGTAGAAACGATAAAGATTTAAATGGTGAATATGAAAAGATCTTGAAAAATCACGAAATTTTAAATTATATTAGAAAAATTAGTAAATAAGAGGCAGGAACGAAATGGATACTACCGCATTTCCCAGTTATGAGAAAATATAAGATATGACGAAAGTTCGAATGGTGTTCAATACTGCGGCGAAATATTACAGAAAGTGCCTAAATGATGTTATGGAAACTAGACTGAAATTACAAAATTATTTGTTTGAAATCTTGTTAAGATTCAGACAATTAAAGTAGCGACATCGTATGTATAAATAAATTAGAGAAAGAAGATAAACCGTATTTATTATTTTTATGGAAAGAAGATAAGAAGAGGGTTCAATTTGAATTCTTAAGGCTATTTTTTGTGGATGTATGTCTCCATTTTTAGTGCAATACGTAAAACGACAACACTCAAAAAGATATGAAACAATAATAAAGTCCACTTACATGGATGATAGTTTGACTCAGTAGAGACGGAGGATGAAGTGTTAGTCCTTTAAAACGATTTGAAATTACTTTGGGCAAAAGCAGGTATGAAGGCACGAACTTGAATGTCGAATTCCTCTAGGGTGATGGAAAAAGGACGAGCAAAGCCGCTAACGATAGAAGAAAGTTCAATAATTACGACGAAGATATTAGGAATATATTGGCTAGCTAGAGAAGACCTGTTTTGGTATGAAAGATGGATTGCAAATGATGAGAAAATTACAAAAAGAGGATTATTAAGTTGGATAGCATCTTTGATCTTTTGGGAATGCTTATTGCTTCACGATTATTGGAAATAGAATAATACCAAAGGAATGGATGATGGAAACCAATTGAAATGAAGTTTTATTGCAAGAGATACAAAATAAAGTAAAATTGTGCATGGGAGGATGTTGATTATTAAATCAAGTAATAATGCTTCCGAGACTGGCGGGAAAACAAAGTAATCCGTGGTCTTTAGACGTATTTGTGGATTCCTCTAATATTGTCTATGCAGTTAATGGGTGCGTGTTTGGGTTTAGAATTAGCTCGAAATGTTGCGAGAGCGTTACAATATGATTTGGGAAATGTGGTGTTCTGGTCTGACAGTCAAGACACACTGTGCTGAATTTGCCAAAATAATTGGATAACAAAATCTAGAAGAGAAATAAAGAGGTAGAGTTTGAGTGCTTGATATGTAAAAAAAGACATGCATCCGGACAAACTCAGAAAATGGCACACTTTTAAACATTCAAAATATAATTTAATAATTTAAAAAATTTTATTAATTATTTAATTTAACACAACAATCAATACATACAATATACAAAAAAAAATTATTTAAAAACATTTAAAATACAAGTATTCACTACATTCTGTACATAATTTTTGAATTCAATGACTTTATCAACAATGCCTTACAAATCACACGTTCCCAATAATTATCGAAATTTTTTAATAACATTTTAAAATCAGACATACCTATTTTAATCTTACAGCCCTTATTATGCTCACTAATGTGGGTTAAAGCCTTCGGTCTATAATGTTCTCGAGCCCGAATACAGAGATGACGGGATGTCTCTCCAATGTATGTGACATTACACCCATTACATGTAAACTGATAAAAGAGAGTAGATCGCAATGGAGCTTCATTCATAAGTATAGCCAGGCGCTCATGAAAACCTACATGAAGCTTTGGAACTGTTTATCGCAATTGTTGAGGTTTCGAAATTACTTGAAAACCCAACTTGCACTGGGGATTCTTATGTAGATAACAAAATCGTAAGATTTTAAATATTTATTGAATAACAAAATAATTACCAATAAGATTAACTGTCTTGGAAATCAGTTATTTAGATTAAATCCAAATTTATGCTTGTTATATTATTGTTTCGTGTATGTAAGTTGTACTTATGTGATGTATGCTAAAAATTCAAAATTTTTGAAACGTTTATGTTTGTTGCTGAGTAGTAGGACCTCTTTAAAGTTAACTTTAAATTGGCTTCTTAATAGGTATTATTTTTGAGGGAAAATTGTGATTTTACATCGCTATTTATATTAATTTCTATACTTAATTTAAATTTATTTATTTTACAGCTGCTATTATTAAAAAAATACTATTATTTTTACATATCAGAAAAATATCTATTATTAACAGCTGTTATTATTGGAAATATATTTTCAGAAAAAAATATATTATTTCTTTCATATTAGTTTTCATGATTGACTTTTGAAATATGTGCGTGATTAAAAAATTATTATTTCTAAAGTATTATTAAAATGATTTAATTAAATTATTATTAAATAAAATATTGACTTATATCATTTAATTCATCATATGTAGAAGTTGAAAAGTAAAATGTTATATTACAAAGACATACGTACGTGATTATAAATTACTAAATAAAATCAAATACATAAAATCAAAAGGAGTACCGTAAATAAAATAAAATATGTCAAACTTTCAATAAATATATTAGAATATATCTAATAGAATATATATAATAGAATATATCCGATTAAATCAAATGTGTATATTAAAAATGAAAATTAATTTTTAGGTTAATTTTTAATTAAATTAAAGTTATATTGTTTTAATATTTATACAATTAAAATTCAAATTTAAGTTTTCGTAATTTAATTATCAGTAATTTGAACGTAATGCCGTCATTTAAACGTCAAATTAAACTTGATAAATTTGTTGTTAAAAGAGACAGCTCATCTAACCAATGTTTTTCTTCTAGTTTACTAAGAAGTAAATCCATTAAAAAGCAAGTTACAATAGAGTCCTTAAAAGTATTTATTGTAATATATTAATAAGCTAATTATTGTATCTTAAGGGATTTATTAATGTGAAAGACCTTGACAATGGACTGATACTTTTCAAAGATTTAAAAGCAAATACCTTTCGTTTGCAAATGGTAATTGAAAAATTTATTGACAAATTACCTACTAAATCAATGTTAGAAAATACTGATATATGTTAGTTGGTTAATTATATATTTTATAGATTGATTTTGCAACTATATTTTCAATTTTCACATTATTTTTACACATTCCTATTATAGTATACAAAACGTATAAATTATTTGACCGATTTTTGATGTTCCCAAAAGATTATAAGATCTTGGTTAGAATACTTTCATTAGTTAGGTAAATAAGGATGTGTTCATGAACTACAGCAGCTGGATCGACAGTCAAACAAATTGATTAGTATAAAATATTTGAGCAGCTATAATGTTTTTAGCAACTTTAGAGAAATAACGATAGTTAAATTTCATGATAATTAGTTTGCTTACGGAATATGGAACATCCTAAAATGTCAAACATGCTCAATAAATTAAAGTTTGAATTGATAATGTTTAAATAATATATTTAAATCGGACAGTCAACTATGTTTATTGAAAATGTAGTTGCAATATTTCAAAACTAGGTTTAAGTCCATTCATAATATAAACAGTCTCATAAAATCCTTTATAAATAATGTTTTCTTAATTTCCTTGTTATCTATATTAATAGTATGGTATTTTCTTCAAATAAAAACTGATTAATCTTTTTTTTAATTTCCTCTACAACTTTTAGGCTAGATCAATATTTTGTTCTGTATTTAACACTAATTTTCGTTACAGACTTTTTTCAATTGTTTTTCACAACTGAGCCGAAAATTTGTGTTAAATACAGAACAAAATATTGACCTGTAGTCTAAAAAGGAGAAATAGTAAAGGAAATTGCTAAATTAAAAATGCTTGTAAATCGTTTTTTCTAGTAAATCAAATTGAGAATTTAAGCAGTTTTCATGAAGATAGCGATGTTAGACGTTTAGCTGGGTTGTTGCACAACAAATGGCAATCCCATTATGAAACAATAAAAAATGAATGTAAGAAACCTATTATCGATGTTGCTTGTGATATAAGAACGACACGGGTAAGAAAAGAAGCGGTTATCAGATTGGCGGCTTCATTGAATGTTTATTTAACTTGCTCTGTTGAGTTAGACACGAATCCAGAAGATGTTGAACTGGAACATTTAGCAGAAACTCTAGAGAAGCCAATTTATTACTATCACCATACAATTAACGATATGTATAAAGCAAATGTTCGCGCTGCATGTAGAATTATTGAAAATCTTTCACCTGAGTTTTTTAAATGCTCAAATCCTTTAGAAATACCCGCCGAAATTTGGGTGAAATTTCAAAATGATAATTTAATATCTGAAAAATGGAATATTTGATGTGTAGCTTCTGTTAATATTTTTGAATATATGTTCCTTATTTTTTCTATTCCATTTGAATATAGGATATTTTCGTGACGTTAGCAATATAAATGAATTAATAGTGTTTATCCACTGTTGTATGATCACAGAAAATAGACAAAAGCGCATTAAGTAACGGCCTTAATGACATTAAATGAATATCAATTGCATTAATAGAGAGGTTTTACTTATTTAATTTTTTAGTGTAACAATAAATTTTAATAGTAACTTAAGTTATTTAGTATTTAATTGTCATTGATGATTGAGCCAAAGTTGAAATTTCTTTTTGTATGCAATCACCAATGCCAGGATACATTGTAGAACCACCTAATAAAACTGTATTACTATATAAATCTTTATGAATATCCACATTTCATTTCATTATGCTAATATAAGTCGTCTCATGAATACCACCAGTTTTGATTTCTAATGGTAATAACTTAACCATCTGGAAGTTTATAACTCTTTTCAATTGATAATGAAGAGGCAGCAGTTTGTATTTCTTGTTTAATAGCAATGTAACACAGTTTTTCTTTAATATCTCGAACAATTTCTCTTTCGGTAGTAATTGTAAATTATAATTCTCAGTAGATAATCAGCGTAAAGTAAAACATATAGTTCGTAAATATGTTAAATGTACAAAAAATTCAATATTCATAATATAAATCTGAGTTTGCTTGGGTATCCGCGAGGAAATCGTCCAATTGAAGAAGGTCTGGTCGTCCATATGAACTGCAAACAGATATCCCCCAGGTCGAAATCTGGGTCTGCCTATGGAACTTCATTCTGTTAATGATTGACTGTAGCCGTTCTTCCCTAAAGCGCCGTTTGCAATTTCGTTTCGACCGACAGAGGAGTTTCCTGGCTGGTGTTGGAGATGTAGTGGTCAACACACTGATCATTATTATTTAATTGTATAATATTGAATCAATGCTCCTACCAATAAATCAGTGTTGTCCAAACTTTTTTGAGCCACGGTACACTTGGCTGATTTAAAAATTTTTGCGGCACACCTAAATTTTTTTTTTGCTTTATTTGCAATTTTTTATTGCACTTTTACTAATCTTTTAATAAGAAATGAAAAACTTATTTAGTTGAAATAAATTTAATGTAAAAAATTTTAAATTTAGAAAAATTAGTGAATGAAAAATTCATAAAACATAGTTAATGAGATTTATGTGCTTGATGTAAACAAATAAATTTCGCACTTAATTGACTGATTAACATTTAAATTTGAAATAACTGTTAAAATATCCACAATCAAATTGCCTTTTATTAAGTTGTTTGGAAAAACAAGGTTTTTTTCACGGCATACCTGGGCACCCGCCACGGCACACAGTTTGTACAACAACACTGCAATAAATCATCACTTATTATAATAATAGTGCCAATTTTATGTGGTGGTACTCAAAATGATAATGATTATAAATTTTAATGTCGCAAATCATGATAGTATTGATGGTGTCTCTAATAGTACTAATGATACGGCCTGGTCTAAATTGTGGTTCTGCGAACCCTGGTAGCAAGAATAAAGTTCTTAAAATTTAAAGACATCCCCGTGGTCCTTGAATCAAGAGCAGTACCACTTGTATGTAATTGGGTCCACCTCGTGTGATATTTCAGCGTAAGTGAGTCAATTGATAGTGAAAATACTCAGTGATCACAAGGCTCCTCATTTAAAAAGGGTTTTCTATTTTTTATGTGTCATATTGTTGGATTTGTATATGGACTATTTTAGTACTAATTCAAGAAAATTATATCGTCATTCAGTGTTTATTGATGTGTTGTGCAAAAACTAATTTTAGGCCAGATATAAGTAAAGTGACGAAATGCGTCGTGACACAACCGGCAAATACAGAAATAAGTCAAGTTAAATTAGCAAAACGTTAAAACACCAAATAAACATAACTAATAGAACGCACATCACACCAAAATAATAAAAGCAGGAAGTATTACATGAAATTCACTTAAACACCACATGAATACATAACAGAGGTAAACATACTTGAATTAACAGCTATAAAGAGAAATAGGGACGAAAATCAGAAAGATTTCGACAAAATGAAATCGAAAAACAAATTAAAAATAAAATTTACTACAAAGATAGATAAGAAACTAGAACAATTCGTAAAAAATGGCGAAATCCATTATGGCCGCCAAGTAACTTAACCAATTTAACTAAAAAATAAACATTTAAGTAGGGTTCCTGGAAAACCGCGGTTATCGGTTATGAATTTCAAAACATCAAACCATTGTCTTTTTCGTGGTTTTTGATAGTAAAAAGGTGATAGTGAATATTTAAAAAAATATTTAATTATATTTATTTTAGGTGAGACAAAAATTAAACTTTATTATAGTAAAACTTTAAAAAAGCAAGAGCATTTAGTGATCGATCTGATAAACGTGATCGTATCTTTGTACAAAAAATGGGTCAAATTGAAAATACTCTTCCAACGTCAGTTAAGGTTGGCTTTATCGAGAGTAATGCATTGTAAAGTTTTTGCAAATTTTCTGTTCTTTTTCCTGTGTTCTTATAAAGTATAAACTCTTGCTTGAGCCACTTAAATTCATCTCGAATAAGATTTGGAATAGTGACTCTTTCCTTTTGCAAAAGTAATTTAAGTTCATCTTTAAGTGAAGTTGACACTATTTCTTGTGGTTCTTTAATAATCTCCAATTCTTGACAATCAACGACGCCAAAAAGACGAGAAGCCAATTTTCCAGGATAGTTAATTGTATTTTTAGATGGTATACTTGTTGGATCTTTTAGACATCCAATAAATCCATTACTTCATCATTCAATCTTTCATCAGTTTTTTTTCCTTAAATTGCACTTAAATTCTCATACAACTCAATACTAATGGTATCGTCAATATCACTTAATTTTCGAAGCATGAATTCAATCACCGTGTCAGCTGTGATTAATATAGAATCTTCACGGCTTAAAACTTCCAACGCCAGTTTTATTGGACCCATTGAACTTTGAAGTGAAATTAATGCATCAAAATCTAATTTGTTTATTATATGAAGTGCATTTAGTTCAGCAAATGTATCAAGAAGGCAGATTTTAGTTTGAATAAGAGGATCAATCATATTAGGAATTGAGTTCCATCTGTGTTTAACATCAAGATGCAATTTAATTTATCGCCCAAACTCAGCGACAACTTTCGTTTAAAAACATGATTTTTTAATGGGGAATTCTTGATATATTTTACTAATTCGCGAGAATTTTTCAGCACTTCATGAAAGTCAATTTTATCATCACATTGTTCATCATTTACCACTTCCAAATCCAAATTTGTATCAAAACAGTCAGACTCATTCGTATCATCAGAATCGTTTACTGAAGAGTTTGAAGAATTGTTTCTCTTTTAATAAAGTGTGTCAGTTACGGCCAAATGAATACCATTATTCAAGCAATATTGTCCGATGATGTTAATTAATCGCATAAATTTGTTGTTAAGACAATCCAACATCTTTTTCAATGCTGACTCCAAAGGAATTCAAATGTTGTGTAACAATATCCACAATTGATTCAGCAGAGCAAGATACAAATATGCGAATTATACCTGTTTTATAGGGTTTTTCCGTCGTGAAGATTTATGCCAAAGAATCTCCTGCCCCGAATTGTTGTGTATTCATCAACACTCATGCTAAATTTCATCTCTTTCTCAATTTTGCTTTTGATTTCATTTGTAATTTTACATTTTCTATCTTCATAATCGTCCAGAAGTAGCTTTATTACATCAGATTCATTAGCTGGCAGATTAAATCCATCTTTTTTATGGAAGAACGAATAAAATAATTGCGTGTAATTGCTGTAATTGAAATTTCATCAGTTGCGAGATCAAAAATAATTTCCTTCAATGTTTTTCTTTCAACGGGGTCCAATATTGTCTTGATTTTTTTTACTGGAACTGGCTCATTATTTTCACTACCTTGATTCATTGTAACATCAATTCCGTGCTTGCTTTTAAGATTAGATCGTAACAAAGAAGTACTTCCGCCAGAACATTTAATTGCGTTTCTGCATCGATTGCAAATTGCTTAAATCTTTTTCGTGATGGGATTTTTACGTTTAACTGCATAATTCCATACCGATGACACTGGTGATAACATATTTAGGAGCTAAAATGTGTATTTTATTCATAACTTTAAATGTTTATTTAAGTGAAATATAAACTTACTCTACACTAAAATTTCCAATTTCGGGAATATTTTGGGAAAGGTAAATTGCACTTCGTGGTAACTTATTTTTTTCAAAAAACAAACTATCGCTTAAAATCTAAAAATTTTTTCAATAATTGTAACATAAAATCACGTATAAGATGTTATTTTAATTAAATATTAAATTAATTGGTTGCAATGATAAAATGATTAGAAAGAAAATAACCGATTTAATAAAACCGCGGTTTTTAGTTTTAATTATTTTTACAAAACCGCGTTCAGAAACCCTACATTTAAGAATTGAATTAACAAAAAACAAAAAGAAATAATGTAAGAATTACGAAAATAAGAATTATATATCAAATACCTAAAACACCATAGAATGTTCGAGAAAACGCGCATATCCATCATGGAGGCAAAATTAATAAAAAATTTAGAAAATGAAATCAATCATAATTTACAAAAATATCACCAACAAAATTGATAAAAATTTGAATTCAAAATTAGATAGAATTAAAATAATTCAAATTTGTTTTACTGAAACAATGCATGCACACATACTGGCACACTAAAATTAGAGTATATATACCAATGCATTTTGATCACAAATCATTCTTAAGTTAATTTTAAGCTTCAGTCTTAATTTTTGAAAGTTTGCACTATTATTTGAAATTCGGTATACGCCAATATTTTTCAAAGTATGGGTAATTTTTGTTTGTATTTCAATAAATATTAATTCTGTTACTTATACGTCATGATGATATAGGGTTGTACAGAATCGATGTTTATTTCCATTTTTATCTTTTCCAACCTTAGATTTCTTTTTTACCCGCTCACATCCAACTACTAGCACAAGAAAGTAAATATGCTTTTACCAGGAGTGGCAGTTTTACCTACCTATATATCATGTACTTCGTGCTGGCTGAACCTTATGGGCATCGTCTACATTTTGTTTAATTATACTAAATAAAATAAACCCAGGCTACAGCGAGCTTTTAGTTCGGATGTAGATATAAGGTCTCCACATAACATTAAGGGTTCGACGTACCGAGTCCAGTAGCCCAGTACGACGAGTAATTTTATTAATTAAATACTTACAGCACAAGCACACTACATAATTGAACTTAAAACTTAATCATCAATTATGCATAGGACACTAAGAGTTCGTTTTTCAGACGTCCACTTGGCATCTAAGAAACGAACAAATAATCTCAACAGACTTAAATTTATTCACATCATACTTGGATTATTATAAAGTTGATGAATTTATAGTTAATTTATTAACCTTAATTTATTATAAGGTTATTAATTGATAGTTGCTTGATACTCCCAAGTTATTCTAAAGTTACCAAAGTTATACTTAATTATCTATAAATTATTATAAAGTTAAGATTATAAGTCCAATTCAACTAAAAATAAGAGGAGATCCATGCCCAAAATATCAAACATTACCACAAGATGGGTGGAGGAAAGTTTATAATATGGATAACCGAACCCTGAAAGTAAAGAATAAGTAATAAATAAAACAAAATTTTAAAAATAATCAACGCAAGCATTTACACACGAAACATATTTTAAACGCATAAAAATCAAAAAGAAATCGCCGAAAAAGATACTGAAAAGTAAAAAATATCACCTTATCCACGGGATAAGAGTGATATGGAAAGCCAATCATTCGATAAATCAGAGAAAAAGAAAAGGAAATAATGTATATGGATGATATTTTTCTTATATTTGAAAACCACAGCCATGTTGAGCCGTTTTTGAATTAAATGAATAACCTACATAAAAACATTGTATTCACATGTGAATGCGATCTACAAAAGATAAATGTTCAAAAATTTCGAAACAGATACAGTAAACCCTCCAACTGCGCGGTAGATACGTTCCACAAAAACAACGCGCAAACCGAAACCGCGCACTGTGAACCCGATTTTATATGTAATTATGGGGTTAGGTTCCAGATATTACAAAAATATTAAAAAATATAATAAAAAGTCTTTATTCAACGACTAGTATACATATTTACATTTATATAAACATAAAAACTAATAAAAACAGTCTCAATTCATTGCTTTTACATAATTAATATTACTATTATAAAAATTAATAAAAATTTAACATAAATAAAAATTATAAAAAACAATACAAGAACTAAAAAACAGTCTCAATTGAACGACTAAACATAAATAAAAATTAACATAAGTAACGTTATATTAATCACTGCTACATACTGATGAGCTTGATTCTATTGGCTGTGATTGTATAATTTTTTGAAAAAAGCTTGTTAACACTGATTGCTTACCAGCTTTTTGTTTTTCTTTATAAATTTTAGCATATGGTGCTAAAGCTGCTGTCAGATTTTTCCGAAATTTTAAGGCGCGCTCCATATCAGGGTCTATATTAAGAGTTTGCTGTTCAAGTTGACTACCAAGTTTTAAAAAACTTGATAGTTTTTCGGTAGTAAACTTTTATAAACTTTATAAAACTTTTTAGTAAACTTTTAATCTATCTTTGTAAACCTTGAACCCCGGAGCAGATTTCTCCTCTTTAGATATAAATGTTCTGCTAGGCATCCTTTTCCAAAATGGCTCCAGTCTCATCAGCATTGAAAACTTGGCTTGGTAAATATCCACAACCATCAATGATATGTTTTAACGTTTTTGGATATAAAGATGCAGCTAATGTATCATCACTGGCTGCTTCGCCTGTAAATTTTATATTATGTAAGTTTTGGCGATGTTTAAACTTTTCAAACCATCCTTTACTCGCTTCGAATTTAATTTCGCCTAAATTAGATGACCCAGGTTCTTCCTTTTGTATCCGATTAAATACTAGTAACGCTTTAGTTCGAATAACAGCAGCACTAAGTGGCATTCTCTTTTGATTTTGATCTTCAATCCAAAAGCTTAACACTTTTTCTGTTTTCTCTATTATTGGATTTCGTGGTTTTTTTAATGTTTTTGCAGCTAGCGATGTAGAACAAACTACTGAACTTTTAATTTTTTCGGCATTCAATTTAATCCTCCTTATGCTGGATTCGTTCATATTGTGTCTCTTAGCTAAAACAGACATTTTTTCGCCATTTTCTAATTGCTTCACAATTTCAAGTTTTGCCTCTAACGTCAATATTTTTCTTTTGCCAGCTTTTTCCATTATTATATAAAAAGGTGTAGAAATTATTAAAAACCTATTAAATCAAAATGAGTATTAAATCAAAAATCAAAAATTTTATTTATACTTACTTTATAACACTCTTTAATTGATGTAATAATTTTTTTATTACGGTTATATCTAATGCACACGAATAAGATTTTTTTGAATTTAATACTAATATATTTTTAATTAAATAAACACTTGTATAAATATCTATTAATTAAAACTATGTAATTTTACATCCTAATCCTAACCACATCACTAGAAAAATGAAACTGCCTTTATTATTTTTATATAAAAAATACAGTGCATCCCACCCATCGGTATTCATGCGGTTGTTCAACCAATCACAATATATGATAATAAAAATAAGTACTATTTCACACTTTACTTTATATAAATTCTTATATTGTTTTGTTTCTATCTTATCCTCATCAACTGCCCTTTCTACCCCATACGTCTCACTTTCAACTTCAGTATTTACCACGTTTTCATTAATTATTTGCTCAATTTTATTTTCTCATTCGTCCTTTATCTCTTGTGCATCGTCCATGTTATCCTCGATATTTATTACTTTCCTATGAAAATCCGGCCATTCAAATTTAGCGCATTCTTTAAATTCTTTTTTATCCACTTGTTTAACTGCAATTATCTCATTAAAAAAATTTTCTAGAGGTCCTTCCTGTACAAAAAAAATCTATTCTCATCAACTTTTCGGGGTACACATTCACAATTGAATGAATACTCATCATCGTATTACTCAAATCCTTTATACAATTATTCACTCATTACAAATGATTTCTACTGCTCTTCATCGTATTTTGCTCACCTTCTTACATCATGTATTATTAAGGTGACCAGGCGTCCCGCTTTTGGCACTCACCTCTAAATTTGAAATATGATTTAATTAATCATTAAATAATCTAAAAAAATCAATTTTTGAGGTAGTTTCGGAGAACTCTAATTTGAGTAGTAGAGAAAAGGACGAAAAAACTTTGTAAGATTTATCTATAAAATTATTATAAATTTAATATTTCTATAGAATTACAGATATTTCTTTAAAAACTCTGCCTTTTTGCGGTGAAGAAAAAGTATAGTTAAAAATATATCTGGCTTACATTATTTATAAATAATTCCAAAATTCATTATATTATTTCCAAAAAAGCTGAAAAAATTAATATTTAGGAAATTGAATAATGATTTCATATTTATATTTCATGATTTATATTTATTTAAATTAAAAATCTTACTTGAAAGCCATTTCTGAAATGGATAAAATAAATTAACTTCATTTTTTCACAAATGGAGAGTCAAAATTGGTGTACACACCGACCTGCTTTATAGCAGCTTTTATTCATTGAAAATAGGTTATACATTATATTATACATTATAATATATACAAATCGGTAAAAATTTCTTATGTTATTAGTTGTTTGTTCATTGAGATAATTAATTATTTATAGAACCTACATTTTTAAATTTTACGAGAAAGAAAAAACAATATTACTAGAAACAATTTAGTCGCTATCATTTCCGATCATTTTCATAAATATATCAGTTATTATATATAATTTAACCGAGATGATGTTAACAGTATTAATTATCAATTTTTTTTAATAATAAATGTTCATGTTTTTTCTACATTATTAAAAGATTTTTAGTAAAAAGTCTGGCAACTTTAAGCATAAGTTCATTTGAAAGAAGTGAATAATACATCTGACGATGATAATGTCTAACTTAAAGTGAATAATTACGATGATTTTTAGGATATTTTGTAAAACTTTAAGGTTTGACTTGATTTTTAGATATTTTCTTATAATTTTTAATAGGGATTAACTGTACATCTATCTTTAATGGTTTTTTCAATAAAAAAACTGATTGGTTTCTTTATGTATACAATTGTGTTTGGCGACGAAACTATGTTACCGCCTCTGTTCGATATAATATTTATTTAAATAAAACATTTCATTGTAATGAAAAATTGCAAGTGAAACATAGACGAAAAGCATTTAAAATTTATTACTGAAAGTTTCATAAATTTACATGACAATTATAACTTGGCAAAAAGATAACTGATATTAAAGAACTTATTGACAGAAAAAATTCGCAGTTTCTTTTCGATTTTAACGAAAATTAAAACAAATGTTAAAAAATTCAACTTGCTCTCGGCCTGGTGGGGATATCGAGAAGGTCGATGTATCTTCAAACTGATTGCGACAGAATGATACAGGATCTAGTTAATAATTGAAGAATAAATTAATAAAACGAGAAGGGCAGAATCTGCTCAAATTTTTGAAACTTTGAATATGGGAATGACAAGTACAAGGGCTATAATAAAAAAGAAAGTATAGCGACAAAGCGATGTAAGACCTTCTAACGGCAGTCATGAAAATAAACTTGAAAATGAAATAAAAAAATTTTTCATCCAGTATTCATTAATAACGTGGCTATCTCTCTGGGTACATGGGTGGTTGAAAAAATAATCATGAAGACGTTTAAGCAAGCATTTATGGCAAATCTAGAACATTTAAACGTAACTTAATAATTTTCATACAAAAAACCCTTAAATTTATAAATAAATTTTCATTGGTTAACTATCAATGACCAATATAATGAATTAAATAAATCAAAAAATAACACCCGACTAAAATATCAGATTTATTAAAAAAATAATCAGCAAAACATCAATAAAGAAAATATAAAATATTATCAACAATATTATCTAAATTTATCTTCATCTGATTCTATTCCGTGTCCATTTGCCCGCCCTGCTCTGATTTCCAGAATTTGCCTCTCTACATATTTCAATTTATCTTTCACATCGAGGAAATTTAAATGTGTCTGTCTGATGACCTTTTCGAGAAGCTGAAATTAAATTATAATAAATTATTATTCCAGTTTCCCCCTCCCTACTGACCTTAACTCGCTCTTCTGGAGGCAGTTTTTCAAGACCTATGGGAATAAGTGAAGGATGCAGTCTCTGGAATAAACGACCAGATGGTCTGTGGATGTTACTAGTGAAATTGCTGTTATTGTTGTCTACATTGGTAATCGATTGGGAATCGGTATTCGGTAAAATTACTGATATGGTGGCAGCAGCTGTGGCTGTTGTTGTTTCTCCATTGCTGTCTTGGTATGCTCCATCAGCACTACTTGTGCTCAATGAATTGCGATTTTTACGATGTGATTTAGGCCGACGACCTTTCTGCAAATGTAATGTCGGTGTGCCAGTAGCAAGAGGTATCATTGGCGTTGTTCGAATATTATCAATTGGTACTCCTGTCGGTAATTGGAATGCATTATCGTCCTGGGATGTTTGAGAATCATCTTCGTTGTGCATTGAGTTATCATCAACAGTGTTCTATAAATGTATGATCAATATATTCCAAAGCTATTGTCAAAGACGATTAATAGATTATTTCCATTATCATTTCACAATATAAATCAATAATTCACGAGAAATAAATCAGCTTATTGATTTATTGGTATTTTAAAACGATTTTATTATTTAAATTATTTTTATTAATAATCAATTATTTTCATTACATTTAAAATATCAATAATTCATAAGAAATGTTCATTGATTATTGGCGTTTTTAATTTATAGCAATAAATAAAATCTTTAGCATGATTGATTTATTGAAAAGAGCCATGCGTTCATTGATCCCATTCTCAGAATCTAAATTTGATTTATTTGTTAATTAAAGATTGACTATTTTCGAATATAAATCAATTATGAAAAATATTGATTAACGGGTTTTTATTTTTAAATACCAATTTGTGGATAAAAAAATCGAAAAACATTTATTATATTACCGGAAATTGACGCTTTATTTTAAATGGCATACTACAATCACACTTCAATCAGTTGCCATTGAGCAATACTTTCTTATGATTTCTTATCAACATATGGAAATCAGTCTCACCTGATATACGTTTCAACATTTTATGATTAACAATCAAATATTTTTTGGTGTTAAGATCACTTTTTTAGTTGAATTATTACTAATATTTAAATTATTTTTGAACAATTTTTTACAATATCTAGAAACTGAAATTTATCATTAATGGTTTTGATAATGAAAATGATCAGTAAATCAAAATAAGGACGAAAAAATGGGTGTTTACAAAAAACGTTATATTTGTAAAAGTTTTTAGGAAAAATTGATTTAATATTAAATCTTTTAATTGATCTGTTTTTACTTCTATCCTCATTTTAAACTATATATCAATATTGGTTTTGGAAAAATTGATTTTTAAAAACAAAGGAGATAATAAGTCAAATAATTCACACTTTTTTATTTAAAGCATCCATTTTCATCATTGTTTTAATTTTAGAATATAAATCAATTTTCGCAATAAATGAAAATGTTAATATTTAATAATATCCTGAAGATAATCGATTATATTGAACTGTTTTTCTAAAATATGTGACTAATAAAAGTCAATAATTTATTAAATGAAAATGGACGATTCGATTCAGCTCATTGATTTTAAATTAAATTACTTTACCATTGTATTAGATATGGATCACTAGAATAGAAAAATTGAATATGGACTGGAATATTCAATAGTGATTTATTTACTAAACGAAATTCAAAAACTGAACGTTGTCAAAAACAGATGATATTTTAAAAAGAAATTATTGATTTATTGGGAAATCATAAATTATCAATAACAAAATCATTTGAATTATAAAATATCAATTAAATGAAATCGATTTTGTGTTCAAATTATTCAATTTTGAAAGTATCGATAACTAAAAATATGAATATCGATTTTATGTTAAGAATCATTATATTTTGAAAAAATCAATAAGCATAATTAGATAGCACTAACATTGAAAAATAAAGAATTAAATAGTCACCTGTTCAGACGTTGTCCTGATTGAGCGAGTAACCCTGCGTCCGTGCTGTGAACCACTATGTTGTGATGAAGTGCTTTCGATTTCAATTATATCTGATCGATTATCTCTGATTTTAGTATGTATACTATTTACACTGGTCTTTTTATCCGGTCGAAATAGAGGCTTTCTTCCTCGTTTATTGCCGATTTTTGGTTGAACGGTTACAGGAGGGGATTTTTCTGCATCTTCATTTGGACTTAAATAGAACACCGATTGATCTTGTTCGTTTCTAAACGACAACGTCGAAGCGTCACTAATAGAATCATTGGAAAATGATGGACTTCTAATTCCTGAAATGAAAATTACACATATAAATTGATTGATTGATTTATAGTAATTACTATTTTCTTGTTTGAAATAAAAAATTTTACTGTAACTGTCACTTTCCATAGGAACATCTTTCTGTTGTTCTATTGACGTTTCAACACTTTTCGTGTCAACGGAATCACGCTTTGATGGTGAATCAAATTGAGATTCAAAAGATGGACTTGAAATTTTTGTTTCCTCTTTACAATTTTCATGAAAAACCTTGATATCCACTTCGACTATATCTTCGTGTTTTGGTCTTTTAGGTGGTAATGGCATCTAATAATTAATCGAGATAAAATAATTAAGGGAAAATAAAATTTGAAGATAATAAATAGAGTAAAATTATTCACTCAGAAAAATAAGTGCTATCCAAGTTATGCTTTATGTTAAAAAAAACCCCAAAATTTAAAGAATCAGAAATTACCATATCTGAAATTTCAAAAAATTATTTTACCATTTTTTAGAATTCCTACTTAATTTTTGCAGTTTCAAATAAAACTAAAATTAAAAATTTGAAAAATGTGCTGATTTAAACAATTTTAATTGATAATATAAATATAAAATGAAAATTACTAATTGGTTATTTTAATAGTGAATATAATACAAAGGTTATTTTTGATAGGGATTCCAGAAATAATATTTAAGATTAAATTTTATACAACTGTTTCGATATGTGTATATTTCTTGCAAAATAATTGTTCTCATTTAATTAATAAAATCAATAATTAATACTTTTCATCCTTAATTTTGAATATGAAATTCAATTTATCTGCATAATATGAAAACTATTTTTTGTAATTCATGGCTTTAATCTTCAATTCAAACAAAACCAAAAGAAAATTAGTTTGAGATATTAAAATTAAAAATAAATTAGTATTAATTAATAATTAATTATTATTTTAATCATATTCATTTTTGAAACAAACTGCGGAAAGTATCTTCTAAATGTTGAAAAGTAATATAAAATTATAAATTATAAAAATCTTAGAAACAGAATTTTTTTTATTATTATTTATGATTCATTTTGATAAACTGGCCAGAAAAATCAACTTTAGAAAGTTAGCCTTTAAATTCACTTAACCCTTTTATATGGAGTGTACAATATATTGTACACAGTTTTTTTGCTGAATATCTGTTGTACCTTTTTGAAAATATAATGTGAGAAGTACTTTTTAAGAAAATTGAAATTTGTTCTAGTACATTTTAATAATTTTGGCGCCAAATAGTGACATTTTCAGTATTTTTCAGTTGATCTTGTGAAGACCACACGCAAAAAGAAAAATTAATTCCCGAATGAAAGGGTTAAATGATTGTCAGAACTGAAAACCAACAATATTGTTAATCAGATATTAAAGCACAAAATTATTCAGATATGACCACTAATGATCTAAAGTCACAGATATAAGTTAAATTTCATTGTTAAATCTCATACGTTCACATTTTAAAAATCTGACATATTGAAATTTTAAGCATCTGATTATGTTATTTTACTCTGGTGATTCAACGATTTTGATTAAAGCACTATGAGGACCAAAATAATTCCGAAAATCATAAAGAGAACCAATTAAATTATTTTCGAATAAGTGCAATCACACTGGTAACAGTTTGCAGGTATAAAAAATGTAATGTTTTTGGATAAAAGCAGTTAACCATGACGAAATCGACTCTCATCATATATCAGCACTATCATTATCCTCTATAAAAACTTCAGTAATTTCCTACTTTTTCAAAAAAAAAATTTCCGCGTTATTGATACGGTATGTTGCGGTACACTGAATACTGGTTGACATTGGTAATTGACAAATTGTAATGCAAAAAAACTACTAAATCTTATTGGCTACACTAATCTGTTAGTTTTCTCTCTGAGATTTATTTTATTAGATTTAAAACAGCACAAGTTACAAAGAAACTGTCCTCAAATGAAATAATAATATAACAATTTCGTATTTTTATCCTGAGTAATTAAAGAAATAATTTTTTTCCACCAGTTGTAGAACCAATAGATAGATATATTTTAACATTTACATTTGCAAAACCATGACGAAATCGGTACTCATCAAATATCAGCACTATCATTATCCTCTATAAAAAATAGCGGTCGTATATGCCATATTCGATAGAATATTTTGAAGATATAGAATTGGTGTTGAGTTATGTTACACCATCAACTCCTTAGCTCCGGATTTTTACCAGTTATTCACAGGGGAAATAGTAGCAGAAAGAAGTAATTAGAATTAAGTTACAAATAAATGGCAACGCATAAAGAAATTATTTATAACAAGTTGAGAATAAGTTTATCCGTGTAAAGAAGTTAATGACTAATGCGTTAATAATGATTTCGATTTAGGAATTATTGCGGCCACCAGTTGGAATACAACAGTCAGTTACATTCGTGATAATTCAGAATCAACAGCTTTCCTTACTAGCTATTGTTTCAATGTTTCAGATACATATTTAGTACATTTCTATTTTTGTCCATTCATTAACCATTCTGAATGTTTTCTATCAATGTGGAAAGTTTGGATTTTGTTTAGTTTTAATAGCAAAAAAAAGTCATTATTGGATTAATTTTTGAAGTTAGACTTGTAATTAATACAAAATTAATCAAATAATAAATTAATTGTCACTGGATTATTGAATTATCTAAATCAATTATTATAAAATTAAATATTAAAAGATATGTGGGTAATTATTTAATGTATTAATAAAAATATAAATTTGATTTCTTATATGACGACCTTATATATGTGGATTGACCGAAATGGCCAGATGAAAATGAATTGCTATATACTTACGAAGCAGTTGGTGCAAAATATTTCTTGGCGCAGTATTTAGATGACAATTAAATTAAAATGAGAGAACCAACAAATGAGGCATCAATAAAAGAAGTTATTTTCAAATTAAAGGGAATCAATCAAGAAGTAGAATTTGCTGTTTTTAGAAAAGAAACATATGCTGAGACATTGAGAAAAAGGCAGAACTTCAACAATTGCAAAGAGCTACAATGCAAAAAATATTTAATAACTTCATTCAAGGAAATATTCCAAGTTGTTGGAATTGACAAATGATCGATCATGTTAGTCGAGAATTTCCAAGGAAAGAAAAAAGTTGTGGGAATGAAGGACATTTCATATTTTCATTGCAATTAATAATAATTTAATATTTTAGTTATTACATTTTTTACTTTTTTTTTAGATTCTTTTATTGTAAATATTGAAGATTTAATTAATACATTTTTATTAATAATTTTATATTTTAATTAATAATTTAATATTTTAAATAATAATTATTTATTATTTTAATTAATACATTTTTATTTCAATTAATAATTTTATATTTTAATTAATAATTTTATATTTTAATTAATAATTTAATATTTTAAATAATAATTATTTATTATTTTAATTAATACATTTTTATTTCAATTAATAATTTTATATTTCAATTAATAATTTTATATTTTAATTAATTATTTTATTTAATAATTTTATATTTTAATTAATAATTTTATATTTTAAATAATAATTATTTATTATTTTAATTAATGATGATTTATTTATCATAATTGATAATAATTTTATATTTTAATTAATAATTTAATATTTTAAATAATAATTATTTATTATTTTAATTAATGATGATTTATTTATCTTAATCAATAATAATTTTATATTTTAATTAATAATTTTATATTTTATTTAATAATTTTATATTTTAATTAATAAATTTTATATTTTAATTAATGATTTAATATCTTAAATAATAATAATTTAATATTTTAAATAATATTATTTATTTTAATTACTATTTTAATTTAATATTTGAAATAATGTAATAGGAGTAGTGGATTATTAGAGGTTTTATAGCATATAGAGAGGAAATTGGAAATAGAAACAAAATATAATATTAGTATTACCTTATCACCGATTTTATATAAATTTAGAGATTCAATGGTTCTTGATTCAATTAATCTGGGTAATTTCTTCAGGGAACTTAGGTCAAATTCAGGGATGCAGGCGCTTCTGGACCTTTGACGTTTGAGATTATTTACTAAAGAATTTAAGTATAAAACTCATTGTTGAGAATTTGAAAATAACTTGGTTTTTTGGGAGAAATATTTTGATTTTCTCTTTGTACAATTTCTTGTTCTTTTTCAGTAATTTCAATAATTGGTTCTGTTTTATAAATTATTCAAAATAAAATCATTAGAAAAGTAATATAAACACCCATAATTATTTATTACAGCCTTTTAGAATAGTATTTTTCTGTTTTATATAAATATTTCCATTGATTGTTCAAATTATGAAAATTACAGTTTTTATTGGAAAAAATATACAGTTATACCAGTATTATTGAAAAGAAGTTCCTGGGTTGTCATTTGTTAAGAGTATGAGAAATTATAGTGAAAAGTTTGATTCCAATTTTCAAATTTTAAATGATTTTGATTTATTACGTAAATGAATGTGAAATTTCACGGTGAATGATTATTTTTATGTGTTTCGGAAGTATTTAATACGCTTAATGTAAATTACCCGAAACTATACTGGTTTGAAACGATATTACCCATTCGAGTTAAAATTGTGTCTCTATTGATATAACATATCATAAATTACTCCAGAAATTTTCATTTAAACTCATTTTAGGGTAATTTACTTCGGTTCCCGACCACTTCATATCGGTATTAAAATGGTTATTTGGTTTGTATCGGCGATTAAAACTCAAAATTGAACAATTAAAGCCCATTTATCAAATCAATAGATAAATCATCTAAATTTCCTATCTTAAAAACATACTCAACTTAGATCTTCATAGACAACTTTTTTATATCAAAAATACAGATTTCATTTGCAAGCTTCTTTTTATCTCCATTATTTTAAGATAATAAACTACTCACTTAGGAGATCTGCTTAACTCTATGAACCCTGAGCTCCTGGTGGATTTTTGACCAAAAAAATAATATTTGAATAAAAATGTAATTTCAACCAAAAATCAATTTTCAACTTAATTTATTTGTTTACTATACAACTTAAGTGAATAATTAATTATAAAGGTATAAACATCAATTTATACAAAAAAATATTAATTTAGCTCTAGAATTCAACTTTGGAATGGGTGGGCAAGTGCGGCTCTTTGATGAGCAGTGTGGTTCCCATTGAGATCTGATTTTATAGTAAATATTGTGGCTCTTTGTAATACAGGGAAAACTTGTATTTGGCTCTCGAGGACCTCGTGAATGCCCACCCTTGTCATATATCATAAAATTTTTCAGATCCATGTGCAATATTTTCAGAAATTACTAGCACATCTGCACACAACAATCTCGTCGTGGATCAGTATTCTGGAGCGTAGGGTAATGATGAAATATGTTGAGACCGGTTTACCGGCCTATAGGGTCCAAAGGGTTTAAGAAGAACAGGATAAATGCGGTCCAGTTAAATTGTTAATTTTTAAACAATTACACGATTTAGTAGCAGTATAAATGAAACTCATCATTGAAAGAAATGTCTATCTGAAAGATATAACGTAGATACTAGGGTATACACCGCGAGGTTTTTGTGACACAAAATTGGAGAGACTGTAGATATGAAATTGTAAGTTTTATATACAGAAATGGTTTTTGTACATCGCGTTATATTCGCGTCTTGAACTTTTCGTTCATTTCTGATATACATTTCTATCTCTCGCGTTATACTCGAGTATCTACGGTATTAATTTAAACATTACCAAGTTTGAAAACGTTCTAAGTATCTATAGAAACGAAGCTGTAAATAGATTTTATGTATATTTGATTTTTTTATATCATCTTTATTGATCCCTGAAAAATTAACCGGAAATTTGTCAATTAAATGCGCCAAGAAATTGTAATTTTAATCCTTATTTTTATTGCAAATTCCAAAGTCCTAGTTGAGAACTGAAAGATTTTAGGATAAAAGTTGGAATCATATTTATAGGAATTTTTAAAGCCAAACTATGATGAATAATTAATATTAAAAAATAACCAAGTAAACAAATGTTTGTTACAGAAATAGAATGTTATATATTAGGAAAAATTGTCATTAAATATGTATAATAAAAATACAAATAATAATTAATTATTATTAATAAAAAATATATATCTAATAACATTAATTAAAATTACTAATAATATTTAATTAATAAAATAAATAATATAATAATTATATAATAAATAATAATACCTGATTCAATAACGTTTTCCTCAATTATCACTGTCTCTTCGACGTGTTCACATTCCATTTGAACAGGAACCGATTCATCAATAATGAGTTCAGCTGATATATTACATGAATCACTAAAATTATTATTTACAGTTTCAGGAGCTAGTTCTGTATCCGATACAGTCGGTTTCTGCCGACATGATGATGAACACGTCGATTGATTATCCATACCTGCATCTGAAATCACTTCCAGAATGCGTTCCGGGGATATTATCTCATCGTGACGACTATTCCAACCAATGTAATGAACTTTATAAAATGTAGAACTATCGATTTCTGATTTGAAGTCATTATTTACACTGCTAGCCGAATCAGCATTCGATAGGGAGTCTAGGCTTGTCCGTGGAACTTTGCCGATATTTTTCGAAGTCTACAGATGGAGATTTCAGGGCCTTATTTTCTGGAGAATGCTGTTGGATTATTTTCGCTTTATAGACTTTTTTATCCCCATATGCTACCGATATTATTGTTCCTGGAGACAATCGATTGACAGCTACTGTAGTATTGGATTTTGTTTCCTGATCGCCTTCTATGGTGGTTCGGTCGAATACCGGTTTTGGACTGCTCGAACACTGGCTCAGTTGCGAAGCCTCTTCGATTAAGCTGTTGGTGCCGATTTCATCGCCACTTACTCCATGATCGATTGGCCTCTCACATACGCTTTGTGATGAGACAGAGCGAGCTTCAGTGGTTTTCCGGCCAAATTGTCGTACATATTCCCGCCTGACTCTAGCTGACAGTAGTGGACGGGCTTTCTGGCTGACAGAGGATGATTTTTCATTTTGTTTCCGAATTCTTGACTGTTCAAATGTTCCGAGCTTCTTTTTCATCTCCACATATGGATAAATGAATCTGAAGCAGAAATAATATAAGAATGTAGAGAAAATAAATCAATAAATTCCAATTGTTGGAAACGGTGAATCAGAAAACAAAAATTACTTTTTATAAAGGATTTGTAGCCGTTGATAATTTTCACTACTGCTCTGGGGTAATTTTAATAGATGGTAAATATGTGGCCACCGAACACTTGTATTGGTCTTTTGAAAGCCACCAAATTCTTTCACCAGTTCAAACAACTTGTAGATATCAACTTCTGCTCCTTGGATTTCTAAACCCTGGTTGATTGGGCTTCCTTTATCCTCCCAAAATCCATAAAATCGTGCAACCCATTCATCTTTTGTGTTTTGATATTCTTGATCCGATGAATCAGATTTGTTGCTTTTACCATTATCATCATCACTCGATGAAGAATCCATCGAACTCATACTATTTGTCAAGGAACTCGGCTTTTTAATGGATTTTGTGTTAGATCGATCATGCTCATCTGTTATGTTGTGATTTTGTAAATAAAGCAATTTTGAACTGTCCCAAAACTCCGGAAATATTTTCACATCAAAGAACAACAAACACCTTTCAATATAGGCATTAGTTGCTAAATCACTTTCTTTGTGTTTGATAAGCATGTCGCGTTTGACAACTATTTCCAAGTCTCGCTTGAAAACGATATACCTTGGTAACATTATCAGTTATAAATGACGCAAAGTTTTTAAAAAAATTACCAGCTATTATCTAGAAAGGACTTAATAACACACTGAGTGCTTTTAATATCCGGATTGATTTCTTCATCACAGGATGATGGTGAAACTATTAATCCGACAAATGATTTATGTTTTTTATTTAACTTCTCATTCAATGACGAAGCCAATTTCCGCACTATTCTATTCACAATTACCATGCACCCAATTAAGTATTTCGTATTGGCGTGTTTCTTGTATTTCGATCTATAACAGTTATTCATAATCTTTCTCATGATTTGATTTTTCAAGAAACATTGTATTTTTAATAGCTCATAAATATCTCACGGTAACTTTTATGTCAAACTGAAACTAAATGGTGATCTTCCATTAGTCAGTACTTGGACCGAAATTGATAGTTACCGTATTAGCTCGAACGTAACGCGACCCCAAATTTAGAAAAAAATACTCATCAAAAAATTAAAATTAAGAGAAATTCAATCAGATAAGCATTTGGTTAGGTAATTAAAAGTAATACATAGGTTATATTCATGACAATAAATTTAATTAATTTAAACCAAAATTTAATAAAAATAAAATGTTAAAAATTGTCGCGTTATATTCGGGCTAATACGGTAATAATAATTAATTGATAATAGTTTATTATTTATTTATTATTAAAATATTTTATCTTTTCATCTGTTATTTAAGATGTCATTTATTTTCATTTTTTTAAGGCTACAGACCATTGGTAAAAAGAATTTTATAGAATTTGAAATTGTAATTAAAATGTTCAAAATCATAAAATTTCATTAATGTATTAAAAAAAAGTTGATTCTTAAAATAAACCCTTGTTAGACTTTGAAAGGTTTCCTTCAGGAAATTATTGATTTTAACCGAAAATAAAAAACTAAGCTATTGTTCCATTTAAATTTTCTGAAATTCATACTTCCACTTCTATTAAACTGCAATAAACTCCTGGGGAATTCAAACTCGAAGTATTTTAGAGCAACAGTTTTGTTAACTTTTAAAAACAATTAATTTTATGAACTTGCTTCACCCCAAACATTTTTAAACCAATCACTGAAGAGAAAGTATAAAAAATAGAATAACAGTTGTTATATGTACTCAATCAGGACTGAACTTATTTTCCATAATAAATAATAAGTCAAATAGACCACGATGCTCAATGTAAATCGGTTTATGAATTATTATTAAAATAACAATTCTTGGATTATTCCATTAAAGAGTAATGACATTGTTACGGCTATAAACAAAAAATAGGAAAAATCGTAATATATTGCTTTAAGCAGATAATGCACCAAGTTAGAAAAGTGAAATGTAAAGTCTCGAACAACACGGTTTTAAATAACAATGAACCAATTAATAATGATATTCAATGGCTTTCTGTATTTACAAATATTATTATTATTAAATGATGGTTTCTTGGTAATAGCATAAATAACAAGTAAATGATAAGAACAACTTTTACTGCAAAATATTTATTACATTTTTTCATTTAATTTAATTTAATACCTATTTTACAGCAAAGGCTTATTTTATCATTTAATAGTTTATAATAGTTTTTAAACAATTAAATGATAATTTAAGCCTTTTACTGCGAATTATATATTTAACAAAATGAAAGAATTTTCAACTATAAAAATAGTCCTTTTCTATTCTGAAATGGACTATTGAAAAGGACTATTTTTATAGTTGAAAATTCTTTCATTTTATTAAATATATAATTCGCAGCAAAAGGCTTAAATTATCATTTAATTGTTTAGCATTAATTTATGCTGCTACCAAGAAATCATCACTTTATACTCATTATTGTTATTATTAATGAAATTTTATTGTATACTCAATTTATGATTTGTAAAANTGGATAAAAAAGAATTTAAAGAATGCGCTAAATTTGAATGGCCGGATTTTCATAGGAAAGTAATAAATATCGAGGATAACATGGACGATGCACAAGAGATAAAGGACGAATGAGAAAATAAAATTGAGCAAATAATTAATGAAAACGTGGTAAATACTGAAGTTGAAAGTGAGACGTATGGGGTAGAAAGGGCAGTTGATGAGGATAAGATAGAAACAAAACAATATAAGAATTTATATAAAGTAAAGTGTGAAATAGTACTTATTTTTATTATCATATATTGTGATTGGTTGAACAACCGCATGAATACCGATGGGTGGGATGCACTGTATTTTTTATATAAAAATAATAAAGGCAGTTTCATTTTTCTAGTGATGTGGTTAGGATTAGGATGTAAAATTACATAGTTTTAATTAATAGATATTTATACAAGTGTTTATTTAATTAAAAATATATTAGTATTAAATTCAAAAAAATCTTATTCGTGTGCATTAGATATAACCGTAATAAAAAAAATTATTACATCAATTAAAGAGTGTTATAAAGTAAGTATAAATAAAATTTTTGATTTTTGATTTAATACTCATTTTGATTTAATAGGTTTTTAATAATTTCTACACCTTATATATAATAATGGAAAAAGTTGGCAAAAGAAAAATATTGACGTTAGAGGCAAAACTTGAAATTGTGAAGCAATTAGAAAATGGCGATGTAAATATGTATATTAGTCGTTGAATAAAGACTTTTTATTATATTTTTTAATATTTTTGTAATATCTGGAACCTAACCCCATAATTACATATAAAATCGAGTTCACAGTGCGCGGTTTCGGTTTGCGCGTTGTTTTTGTGGAACTTATCTACCGCGCAGTTGGAGGGTTTACTGTATACAAATTTAGAGCAAATCAATTGGTACGACTAGAAAAAATGGTGCTATTTCCCGTTAATCACCTGATCATGTAAAGATTCGCTGACGTTGAAACGGTAAGAAAGTGGATAAAAATCGATGTTGTTATATTTATTTGACTCTCACTCGGAAGATCTAGTCAAGAATAGTCTATGAATAGTAATGTACTAGAATAGTAATGTACTTATGCAAAAATAATAAGTATGAGCAAGAACAAGAAGATAGTGTTAAGTTAATTGCAAAAGAAATCATTCAAGTGAGCTAAGAAAACTTTATTTAAATCATGCTCAAATTTGAAAAATCAATCGCAGGTATCAAAGATTACATGATTAATTAACGTATTGTTTCTTATTTTTGGATATTCTGATCTTTCAACATAGTTTATAAGTGTATTTTGTCGAACTATATCACGGAAGTCTAAATCTATGGTTATTGTACTCGAATTCCCCTATCGCAAGAGAATTAAATGTTAAATTAATCGCATTAAATGAAGTAATTTGCATTGATTTAAAAATGGTGACAAATAAACAGAATCTGTGAAAAAAAGAACCCCGTTAACGATTTCTAGTTACAGAATTATTCAATTACAATACTGCCAGAGATTGATTTATAAATTTCAACAATTCAGTTTTGATCAAAATCCTTCAAAAAATGGAAAACCTTCCATTTCGAATGATGGAAACTTAAATAACATTTCTAATCGATTGGTGACAAGTTATTCAAGGAAATTATCACAATTATGCAGACTGAATTGCAGCTCAACTCAAAAACCAACTGAATTTTCATCCATTCAAGTTAATAAGTGTATAAGAACTTTCAAATAAGAGTTTCAAATAGATTTTGTGATTAGTTTGATCATATTAATTGGTAAGCAAGAAATTTTGGATAGCATTTTACGCTGATGAATAATTATTTAACTAATCCTCTATTTATTTGGTTCTCTGACCCCCCTCGCCCTTACTGTATCAATTACTTTCGCATCCTGTGAAAATTTATATTTGGGTTAGAAACCTATTTTCGATTTATTAAATATCTGACAAGTTTAATTGGATCGGATATTGAAAGCATGATCAAATGCATATTTTATATTTTTACCCCAAAGTTTAATTTAATTTTGAAATATTCCTCATATTTGGCAATTTTAAGAGATAACAAGGAATAAATTTCAAAATTACAAAACTCCATTAGCTACTTTGGTTAATGACAGGCTTGGAATTATACATGCTGATGAAATTATAAATATAAAAGGAGATTTATTAAATGTTACAAAAAAGGCAAATTATCGGATCGAGATATTTATATCCAAATATATACATATATTCTATTTTATATGAAATAATTTCTAAAACTAATATAATAAATAAAGTATTCAATTGTAACAAAGGGATAGAATTTATCAAATTTTAATTAATTTACAAATTTATGAAAATATAATTGTAAATTTTTTAAATTATAATAATATTTTATATTATAATTATTAAATCGCATTAAATTATAAATTACATTTTAGTAACTTTAGGTTTATTTAATTCGTCAGTTTTCACAGTTAAATTACTACCAACTGTCCCAACCGATGGGGACGAAGTGTGAGTTTGTTGTCTTCTAGTTTTATTACTTGACACGGTTGTTAAAGATTCTTGACTGCATGATTTTTGATCATCATTATCATATTCATCATCTTCAACACTACAAAAATGATCCATAACTTGAAAACATTAATCTACATTAATTTACTCAGATTTATCTTTAGAACGTTTTTCGTATATTACTGCTTTAGTGAAATGTTCAGGATTTGTTAAAGGATGTTGATCTAAAGACTACTTCGAATTATTTTGTAAAAATTCATATAAATTACTTACTTCACTTTCTTTATAATGTCTATCGCCTTTTAAAACTAACTGATTACGACGCAATTTCCCGGTGTCGCCATCATTAAAAACTTTCATAAATACATCATAAATTAATAATTAAAAAATTTCCTACCAACATGATAAATACTATTATCTATAACCTTTAAAATAAGGCCATTACTCAAACCTTGTGGCATCTTTATTTGAACTTTGCTGTTAGTTGAAATAGGACCAATGATATCTTCTGTATTGATTTTAAGAGTTTTTTTATTATCAACTAACTGAATGCGACATAAAATAATTTTATCAACACTATTAACTAGTGCTTCGCAAAACGCTCCACGGAATTTTGCACTAACAGCTGTGCCCATAGGTATACAAAATTTGGAAAGTTCATCTTCCATAATTACCTCTGAAGTTGTCATTATTTATTAGTTAATATTACCATAAAGAATTAATTTGTATTTTAAATAACAATAGCATCTTTTTAAAACAAACGTAAATTTCAATTAAATTTTCAATAAAATAATAATTATTTGATCTTTTTTTTTAAAGTAATATTAAAAATGTAAATTTTATTTAAAATTAATTATATGTATATTTTGACAAAAAAAACTGAAAATTTTTAAAAGTGTGACAATCGCTTAAAAAAAATTCTTGAAAAATTTAAATAGATGAAAATTCTAATAGTAGAAAAATTTAGAATTGGTCACAATGGTCGTTTTATAATAAAATGTTTTACCCTGATTTATCGTGGCCACATAACCTTTAGTTTACCACCGGCAACTTTTCTAATAAGGCGCTAGTAGATGCCTGTCAGTAAATGTCAGCTTTGTTCCCAAAACTGCTGGTACCTTAATGAGCTTCTGGTTTGCATTATATCGATAGAAGGCTTTTATTTGACACCACTATTATACGTTCCCATCAAAACTATTCTAAGTCTCAATTCATGAACACGGAAATACTCATTTAGATTTAAGTAAATTAAAACAAACACAAGGAGTAATTTCAATTATTTGAGCTGGCAGATTCATCATCTTACACAGATTTTTTTAATTACTAAATATAGATTTGTTGGGTTTTTAACGCAAGTCGGTACTACGGTCTGACTCCTTTGTGTTCTTTTCCAAATAAATAAATAAATAAATAACCCAACACAAAATCTTTATTGACACTGATGCAGTTACACTTTTACACTTGTATTAGTTTACTCACACTTGATACAATCAGGTTTTGTCTGCACTTTTCAATTTGCCAACAAATCTCACGCAGGGGTAGATCTTCCAACGGGAGATATCCCTTTCTGGTACGTTCGATCTTTTTAAATGGTTTAATTTCTACTAACTTTAATATTTCCTTTTTCGCTCTCGTCAAACTTCTATTTTCTTTTCTTCGACCAACTGGCATTTTGTTTTCTTGCCAGTTGCTTTTATACTCGCTTGGTAATTGACTTTATTTTGCCAATTAGTTTTGGTTTTATTTCCCCCCGGGCTTCCTCTTGGAGGTCTAATTTAATTGAAGGGAATTTGTTCATTTTCTTTGACGGCGCTTTTTACTTTTTATCAGGCTAAATTAATTGCCTTCCCAAAATTGGATTTCTCCGGCTAAATTAATTGCCTTCCCGAAATTGGATTTCTCAATTCGCTCGGATTTTCCATTGTATCGGGTTTCCAATTAGCTCGGGTTCTCCATTAGCTCGGGTTTCCCATTAGCTCGGGTTTTCCATTAGTTAATTAATTTTTAATTAATTTTTGTTTTTTGTAATTTATTCCTTTTAGGGACCCCCCATTGATTTTATTTTATTATAGCTGAACTCGTCTCATTATTTAGCATCCGCCCATACCAGTTTCCCCCAGAAAATATTCATTTTTTAAAATTTCTGATTTTTAATTAATATTTTGTACTTTAAATTTTTATTTTGAATTTGGTGTTTTTGTCAGTTTTCACCTCATTTTTGTGCCTCTCTTGTTGAACCCCAACATATCTCCCCCCTTTAATTTAGATTCGACCTCGAATCTGCATGTGTATAATAAGTCTAATTTACCATACAGTAATAACAATAATAATAATAATCATAATAATAACAATAATAAAAATGGATTGCTATCTACCTATTTTAGCTATTGCCTTTGCCAATGATTTTAAATCTGAGATATTTTGTTTTGAAATTTCCTTATTCGACTCCCCCCATCATCCTCACACTACTTAATATAAATAATACTGTTAATACTAATAACAATAATAATGACGATAATAATACTACCGATAATACTAATAATAATAATAATTAATAATGATGATGATAATAATTGTAATATTGGTCACAGTTGTGTATCGGGCATCATAATATTTGTTT
>CAUHTR010002584.1:0-25149 GCA_959609185.1 Schmidtea polychroa | reverse complement strand
TTCTTTATTAAATGATGTAATCATCTCATTTATTATATTATATATTGTATTAAATTTAGTATTCATAATTTGTTTATCTTT
The DNA here is from genome assembly GCA_959609185.1 of Schmidtea polychroa. Classification (NCBI taxonomy): domain Eukaryota; kingdom Metazoa; phylum Platyhelminthes; order Tricladida; family Dugesiidae; genus Schmidtea; species Schmidtea polychroa. The sequence continues at coordinate 25,068 of CAUHTR010002584.1, read as the reverse complement.
AGAATTTAATATGCTAGTATTTAACTTTACAACTTGTTCAGTTAACAGACTTTGTAACTTGTCAAATTTATCATTAAATCGTTGTTCGATATTATTAAGCTTTGATTCCATGAATCAATTTTTGTTGTTAATGAACTTTCAATTCTTGTTGTTGTTAAATCAGTATATTTTTTAACACCATCTACATATTTCTTATTAACTGCATCAGCTTCATCAGTTGGAAAAGATAATTCTTTTATCTTGTGTCCATTTAAAATTAAATCACCCTTCATTGAATCACCTCTTTCATTAATATATTTATTTTCTGTTAAAGTTAATATTTCTTCTGTATTAAACCTTGTTTTTATTGTTCCACCACCTCTATTACATGGAATATAAGAACTCATTTATTAATAATTTAAAATGACATGTGGAACTTCGTATTCAAAACCTGTTTCAAATGTAAATACATTGAAATCTCTTCTCCATTAAAATCAATCAATTCTCCTTCTTGATTAAGAATTTTAAAATTAATATCCATTATATATTTTCTACATAAAGGTAAATAATTTGGAGGATTCATTCTTTCAACTATTTTATATCCCATAGGAACTATGTTTGAGGGAAAGGAATATAAAACATTTGTTTGTTTACCATTATTATAAGAACCTGTTATACAATCGCAATGAATATTTATTGTGTTTGTATTTATTATTTTTATAATATTTTCTGATGTTATATTCTCAACTACAGTGTGATATAATGGTTTCGTGTAAATCCTAAAATTGTTCTAAAGAAACTATTATTTGAAAATGAATTCCTATATTCTCTAAAGTCATTATACATTTTGAAGTTGGTAATCCATTTTAATTTAATGACTCCATTTGTTTTTTTAGAAAGTATATTATTTAAATCTTTTATCTCATAAGCTCCGGTTCGATTGTTATATTAAAATCTTATCTGTAGATTTTGGGCTTATATAATAAAATATGTTATTATCTTTAGTTATATTAAAAATAGTATTATAAGCACAAAACCATAATAGTCCTAATTCATAATTTAAATTTTGATCTAATTTAATTGAATCTTGAAAGTTTATAGTAAAGTCTGATTCTTTTGATTTATAGATAAGTTCTTGAATATTTATCTGACATTATGTTTACCATTTTTTTTAAATTATCTTCCGGAAGGTTGCGAAGCTCCATTTTCATAGTATAGATTTTAAATCATTATAAATTTCTTGGATTAAGGAAGTGAAACCTTCTCCTTTGGATTTATTCAATCTATACAAAACATATAAGCTTAAAATACCACATATTTTAGTATTATTAGGTTGAACTTGTAAAGAATTAAAGTGTAGTCCGAGAGATAGTCTTCAACTTCTTTAGTGGGTTTAATCCCAAAAGAATCAAAGTATATAGATTTATTATATATACAAACCCAATGAGATCCTTTTTCATTTGAATTTTGATAATTTATAATGATATTCTTGGAGTGTCTTCTTTCAGACTCGACAATTCATCATTCATTAATATTTTTATTTTAAATTTAAATAATCTGCATAATCTTTTAAATCAAAATTTGTTTTTGTATTTATTCCAAATGTTTTAAAAAATCTAATATTGAAGGAGTCATTTTATATTTTATAACTTCGTATTTATAACTTCGTATACTTATTAAATTTATCTTTTGAAATTATTCCTTGTTTTTAACAAATCTTTAGAAATATTTAAAATATCAGAATCTAAATTATTATGTCCTGCTTTTTAGCTGCTAATAGTTTTCTTAATTCAATAAAAAGATTGATTGGGTTTATCTCCTTACCCTTTCCCTGGCCCTCTCCTTCTGTGACAATATAACCCCTTTCATTTTTATTTAAATATTTCTTTAAATCTTGAATATGTTTTGCTTTAGCACTACCATGTACTAATTCTATTAAATTTAAATATTTTTTAATTTCTAGAAGATCAACATTCTCTGAGGGATATCCACAAACTAATCCATAAAAATCATCTGTAAATTCAAAATCTAGGTGTTTAGTATTATAAACATTTTGTGAATGAATACGTGATTTATTTTCTGAATTTAAATATAACAGAAAGTCATGTTTATTAATTGTTATTATTTGATATCCTTCAACATTAATATTAAATGTAGGTTTAATTGTTTTACTTAAAACTCACATTAATTTTAGGATCAAGTATAAGAGGTTTTATATTTAAATCTTCCAACCATGGTAATTCTTTTAAATCTTGTTTATCTTCCAACTCTTTAAATTTTAAAACTTCTGACTCTTTTATGGCTTTAATTGTTGGTCCTTGTTGTTGTTGGATTACCTCATTTAATATTATAGATTCAGCGTGTTGAGTTGTATCTTTTTTATTATATTTATCTTGTTCTGATTGTAATTTTTTAAAAGTGCTAATCTTTCTTCATATACCATTTTAATGGTATTAAAAATGGTATCATTTTGGTAAAGGATCCGTTGGAAAGGGTTTCAAGTATAAACCTTTACCATTTTAATTTTACAAAGACATCCATTTTTTAAAGATTTACATATTTTTTTAAATCATCTTTATCTTTTGAAGATAAAGATTCAGATGTAGAAATTTGATTTTTTAAAAAATCATTTAAACCACGACCTTTATAAGGATCAAGATAAAGACCTTTCCCTCCCTTCATTTTCTCGATTTCAGTTTGTAGTTTTTCTTTTTCTAGGTCTGTCTTTCGAGATTCTTTAGCTTTTGAACTGTAGTTGCAATTCCTCCAGCTATTCCAGCAGCACCTGATAGTCCGGCAATGATTGCAGGTATTAAAGCAGCTAATGGAAGAATACCTCCGGATTTGGAGGAACTCCCTATATGTTCTTTAACTTGTTCTTTTACATGTTTTCCAATAAAATATTTCTTACCAGAGATTACTACTGATTTATTTTTATTTGAATTTATTAATTCTTGCAAAGATTCCTCTGTAGGGTTTTGTGTTGTCATTTTATAATAAATAAAAATGGATACTTGGAAACCAATTTTAAATAGACATAAATCTAAATTTAATAATAAAGTATTTCCTGATAATTTTAGATGCTTAATTATTGGATCTTCTGGATGTGGAAAGAATGTTCTTCTTATGAGAATGTTATTAGAAGATGGTTTTTTGGATTATAATAATTTAATCTTTTATTCTACAACCATTAACCAACCGGAATTACAACTTTTGAAATGTGGATTTGAAAATAAATTAACTAAAAAAGCTATAATTGATATTTTTAAAAATCAACATACATATCCCGAAGAGGTTTTTCATCCTTGTGATATGGTTGATTGGTACAAGGAAAAGATTTTAGAATCAGATATTAGTAATAAAAATGATTATATAGGGGATGGAATCCAGATCTTATTCTCTAATAAACCTGAAGATGTTTTACATTGTGATTTACTTCCTAAAGATAAAAAGAATCTAGTTATATTTGATGATGTTGTTAATATGAAAAATCAAGAGATTCAAAAGAGTTACTTTACACGAGGTCGACATAATAATTGTAATGTTATTTATATATCTCAAACATATTATGCTTTAGATAAAAACTCTTTAAGAAATAATTCTAATTGTTTTATATTTTTTAAATTAGACAAGCGTGATAAGAATATTATTTATAATGATTTATTTTCAAATGTTGAACCTGATAAGAATATGTTTGATATGTTTGTTGATAATCATTGGAAAGAAAAATATAATTATATTTATTTGGATAGAGAAGAAGCTGAAATATGGAAAAGTTTGTTTTAGGGCTTGTCGACTTAAAAATCTGTTTTCTGTAGTTCATTATTATAAAATCTACCTAATATTTTTTCATTATTTAAATCAATGATGCTATATGTTATTGGAGTTGTATAATGTATTTTATTTATAATAAAAATTTCATTTGTCCATTTTGCTGTGAATCCTTTTTCAAATTTATTTTTATATTTAAATATTCTTACTCGGTCACCAATTTTGGTTTTATAGGGGTTGTATCAACAATAACATCATTTTCAATATTTACCACTTTAATGGTTTCAGGCTTCATGGAAGCATTTAAAGGTGTTGATTTTATAGAACTATGTACATCATTATTATATTCATTTACAATCTTTTGTAACAATTCATTGTTCCATTTTTGTTTTCCAATAGCAGTAAAATATTTCCACATTTTATTTTTTAATGTTCTATTTAATCTTTCAACCACAACTGCTTTTCCTTCGTTTTCTGTTGAATATAATTTAATATCATTTTCATTTAAAAACTTTGTAAAAATTTGTTATAAAATTCTGTTCCTTTATCACACCATAAATATTTTGGAATTCTTGATATTCTTCAAATATATTTTCAAATGCTTCTGTAATAGAATATCCTGTTTTATTTTCTAAACACCTTGCAAAAGCAAATCTTGTATATAAATCTATTACTGTTAAAATTATTTTATATTTTTCAGGGTCTGATGATTTGGGCATAAAGACTAAATCAGCAGACCATGTTTGATCTTTTTCATGTACTTGAACTTTTAAATATTTTTTATTTTTTCTAAATTCATGGTGTAATTCATTAGCATATTTTATTTCTGATTCTGTTGGGGTTTGTAAACTAGTCTTGGCTGTACTCTCGAGGGATCTTTCAATCTCTGCTTGTTCGATAATCTTTTTATTAGCAACATCTTTTGCTTTCCTAGGAAGTCTTGCACTCATGGTGATCGGACTGTGTCCTAAGCCTATGAAAATCTTACCTTTCATTGCTAATTTAACTAGAGCTCTTTGAATCTTTTCCTTGCTTGATGGATTTTGTATATTATTTAAATCATGTATTAAATTCACATCAGCAACATGTCTATCTCTAAGATCTTCAGAGTTGTAAGCAATGTCATGTTTTAAAGCTGCTTGATCAATTCTATTTATTGGTTCTTCTCCTTGTTTAGGATTATTATTTTCATCTAATCTAATATCTAATCTTGTTCCTGGTCCAGTATAATTGTGACGGAATAAATGTCTTTCACCTGGATATTTTTCTGTAGTAAAAGGTTTTAATATTGTAGATGTTGTTTTGAAGATTGTAGGTCGCCTCCTGTAATATCAACCTCTCGTATGTTTTTTAGTTTGAGATGACTTGCTTTGTGATGTCTTGTAACTTGACAATTACAACTTTCACATGTCCAATATTTACTCATTTTAAAAGTTTTTTTATGGGGGAATCTACTTATGAAGAATCTCCCCTAACATTTTCAATAATTGAAATCTTTCCAGCATACAACTTCATTTCTATTTTCTTTTCTTCTAATATTAATGTATATACTTTAGCTTTAAAATTAGAATCCTTTGTTATATGAAGTGTAACATCAACATTATTTATAGCTAGGCGATCATCTTGGTCTGATACATTTATACAAAATATAGAATATAAATTTTTGAAATCTTCTAAACTTAATTGCGGTTCAACTTTGAAATCATAACATGTTTCAATATAATTTAGATATGGGAATATGTTTTCATTATTTTCAATATTAAATTCCATTCTATTTATTGGATAATAAGAACTATTTAATTGAATTTGAATTGTTTTTATATTATCATCTCCAATCTTTTGAATAAATAGATTGTTATTTTTTTGGAAAGATGAATCTGTTTCTTTGAATCCAATCAAGATATATCTTGGTCGGTATGCTAAATTTGCTACCTTTATAGAATATGTTGAACCCTCTGTCATACTAAATTCACTACAGATTCGATTTAAATAATTTACATTTATAGATTTGTTGGAATTTAATCTTTCAAGGAGTTTGATTTCAGAATGTGGATTTAATGTCCATTCAGGTATATGCAATTCAAGTGTTGATAATTTTTAATTTAGCTTTTGTATCGGCAGCTCCATAGAACAATCTTTTATCACCTTCTAGTCTATTACAGATGAGTTCTATAAAAACATTATGGAGCACCCGGTTATAGTTTTGAAGGAATCCGAACAAGTGTTTTAATTCAAAATAACCTTCAAATTTTTTCAACTTATAAAGTTCAGCTCTTTTATAGTAAGCATAATTTATATCTAAACCATCTTTATCTCAATCTCCTTTATTAACATCAGGAATCCAACCTGTTAATTCACCATATTCGTTTTTATAATCACAACCAGTTAAAATAAAATTTAACATTGTAGAATATACTCCTGGATGCAAAACAGTTTCAATTTCTGATGATCCTAGTTTTAATCTCATGTTGGAGAATAAATTTGGAAAGAAATTGTTTTCTAGGGTTATATCTTTGTTTGCTTCAATTTCTAATTCAATTTTATAATATAATTTGGCATTACAAATATCTATTGGGTTTGATGTTTGAAGAGATTGAAAAACTATATCACCCCTACGATTTAAGTTTGCAATAGATCCTGAAGTTGGCGAGATTTTAAAATATCATTTTTCTTGATTTCATGAGTAAATTCTTTATTATAATCAAGATTTAATTTATTTTTTTCTTGAATTTTAAGATTTATATTATTCATTTTTATAATAAAAATTTAAAAAATGATAAAAATCCGAACTCCGATAGCGCAGTGGGCTAGACTGGCACAGTGGTTCAAATGGTTAGCGGTTCAAATCCTAACTACGGTTAGTTTTTTTTTAACATAAAATAATATTAAAAATTTGAAAATAATATTGAAAATGGTGTGGGTATCTTAGATTTATATTTTATTTTATTTATTTTTATTTTATTTTATTTATTTTATTTTATTTTTTTATTAATTAAAAATTTAAAAAATGACAAAAATCCGAACTCCGATAGCGCAGTGGGAATAGACTGGCATTGTGGTTCAAATGCTAGCGGTTCAAATCACGTCTGAGGTTAGTTTTTTTTTTCAACATAAAATAATATTAAAAATTTGAAAATAATATTGAAAAATGGTGTGGGTATCTTAGGAAATAAATCTTGTTTATTTTATTTATTTATTTATTAATTAATTAATTTTTAAACATAAATATGAAAAAAAAAAATATTGAAACGGGTGATGGTGGCGAACCGGTAATTATCGCCACCAGTCTTTCGAACACCCCCGGATCGATTCTATAATGTGCACATTTATTTCTTGGTTGTTTTCGGACCTCTTTCGGATTCGCTTTCGAATTCATTTGTACTTTCGAGCAGCACACTTAAAACGCCGATGAAATCGACTTCGTGAGCGAGAAGCGAATAATAAGGTGTGCTGCTATTATCGAATTGATTCTGATATATAAGTCTGGCCAGCTTGTATATTGGAAGAGATTTGATAAACGAAAGAGGTTGAAATAAAAAAAAAAAAAAAAAATGATCCGGATCAAAAAAAACTGTTGAGAGGACAGTGAAAAAAAAATACCACTGTCCTCTCAGAGCAGTTTTACTATTTTCATTAAATTTTTTATTCTTCAAGATTAAGATTTATAAAATTATAAATTAGTCAAATAGCAACTTGCTAGTTGACATCCTCAAGTAGTGTGTTTATATCCCTAACGACCGCAAGCCGACAAACGTTTTTCATAGTTTTATCAGTATTTTTTTTCCCCGTTTTATTAATATTTTGTTGTTTTTTTAATATTTTTGTTGTTTTTTTTAAGTCTTTATTTGAAACCAAAATGTCTTCAGAATAAAGAAATTAAAAGATATAGGTTTTTAGGGGTTTTAAGTGTTTTTTTTTACGTTTATGGGGGAAAAATAGGTATAAAACGGGAAAAAAATAGGTATAAAACATGAAAACAGTTGGGAGGCTTGTGGTTGTTAGGGATATAAACACACTACTAGTATTGAAGGAGACAATAGTAAGTAATGCTCTCCATATAGTAAAATGTTTAATTCCAACGCTCAAGGCTCATCGATTTACATTTTGGTATAAATCATAATAATTACGGGGGGGGTGAAGGAAAGGAATGGATTACAAAATGGAACCAGATATTTCATAAACATAAAGTACAAACTTGGTGGTGACAGCGTGAAAATGCACTGGATTTAATCAAAGGCTTGCTAAAATAATAGGAGCAAGAAGACCTTTCTAGTAACATTGCGAGGGTCGGTAAATTTATGGCTATCTTTTCCTTCATTTATTTATTTTCATGGTCATTTTTTATCTTCATCTCTTAAGCTTATCAATCAATATTTTGTTTTGCGAATTTCTTATGTTTTTGCATCTATACTTTCAAATCTTAAATTTCGTCTTCATATTTAATGTAAACTCCTAAAGGATGCCGATCGGCTCAATATTCGGTTGTTAATTGAGAAGGAATTTTTGGATTTTGTTTAAATTTTTCATGTTTGATTTTTGACAGAATTATTAACAATTATTATTAACGCAATGCTTAGCAATTTGCAATATCAATTTGATTGTCTTGGACATTTATCATGATATTTTCTATTCTTATGACCTTTTATTATTTATTTCATTTATTATTTTTGCATTATTCTTCTTATATTTATTAAAACATTTTATTGCTTATGCATTAATCATTAATGAAAAATAAATATAAAGAATAATTGGAGGTCTGAGTATATTTTCAATTAAGGAACAAATGAGAAAGGAGAAGGTAGAAAAAGAAAAGCACAAGAAGTTCTGATTCTATTCGAGCTGAAAAAGGCCTTACTTTTGGTGAGGAAGGAATCTTTGTTTTTTATAATTTTATATTGATTTTATATTTTATATTGATTTTTATATTGATTTATATTTTATATTGATTTTATATTGATTTTATATTTTATAATGATTTTTATATTGATTTTATATTGATTTTATATTAATTTTTATATTGATTTATATTTTATATTGATTTATATTGATTTATATTTTATATTGATTTTTATTTTATATTGATTTTTATTTTATATTGATTTTATATTTTATATTGATTTATATTTTATATTGATTTTTATATTGATTTATATTTTATATTGATTTTATACCATTTTATATTGATTTATAATCTGAAAAGAAATTAAACATGTTAATAATATTATAATTTCCTTACTTTTATTGATGAATTAGTGACAATTTTGAAATTATGATTTATTATTTCCCTATAGTTACATTATTTTGCATGAGTGATTCTGAAACATATCTAAAATGTGTCAAAATTGAGAATTCACGTTATATGAAATCCATGCTAGAAAAATCAACAGTTTGGAAAGATGTGCAAATTATGTGTAAAACTCATCGATGCGTGATCAAAATTTGTGAGATTTTTCTATGAATTTCAAATGCAAAAAATCTAGATTACTTAATAACTGGGAGTAAATGGTTGCATGTCAAAAGAATAGATTCTGTAATGTTGTATAATACGATTAAAGGTAATGAAATATCTATAGAAGTAGGAAGGAATACAAGTGGGATAGTTTGCTCCCAATATCGCCCAGATTAATACCAGTCATTTCTATTTCAATGGAATTTGCCTATTTTAGTTTATTCTTATAAGCATTAAAATAGGTAAATGAAAATTTTCTGCATGAAAGTGGGCAAAATTATCGTGAAAGAGGCCGTTTAGTATCTGAAACGCGAATAATTACTCATTCTAGTAACTGGCAACAAAAAATGAAAAAGTATTATAAATATAAAAATAATAATAATAATAATAATAATAATAATAATAATAATAATAATAAACATTTAATTGAACTCACCGTGAAACTGCAAGTGAGCCATTAATGCGTTGAATCATCACCGTTCCACCAGCTTTGATAATACGGTCACGTTCTGCGGGATTCATCGGTTTGTGATCTTCTGTGGAAAAATGAACAGCGTTACTGCGGATTAGGACACCTCTAGAGTCTCCTAGAAAATTGGGGATGCGTTGAGATCAATTACAAAAACATTTGAATGAAATTGAACAGTGGCAAATACAATTAAAAACATTCCATAACTGGGCCATGAAATCCCTCGATCAAAAAGAAAAACTCAAAAAACGATCAGCTTGTCCTAAGGTTACTCTGGTTATCATAATCGTGTTGGACAACAGAATGTGAAGCAGAGCAACGATATTTGTCATCCAGGAACAATTGGGCATATTATATGGGCATAACAAAAGTTCCCAAGTGAATATTGAAACCATTTGACAATATCCTTAAAGCTCATTGGCTAGATTTTCACCAGATCGCTCATAACCTTTTGAATATAGCAAATTATCTTTCTGTCTCATTGGCTGGTGTTTGCTACTAATGCGGCCTTATATACCATTTTCACCGTATCAATTACTGATTTTACTCCATTTCCTCCTAATTTTATAACAGCAACCGACAGTGATTGAATAAATGTTAGCATTTAATATGAAGCCCCTCCACAGGATGCCGAATATTCAAAATATCTCTAGCAAAGCCTTATAGAAAAGGATCAATCTAAGATTATGTATAACAAGACAGAATATGGTTACAAAGGTTGTATCAAGATTGCTGATGATTTAATTGCAGCTTTACAGATCAATTTATATATTGTTCAATCAGTTTGGGATTTCTATGAGGAATGATTTAAATATCTGCATATTTTGACTGTTTTTTATTTGATATTGAAATATTTCATTAATAAATATTTAATTTATGTAAAAATCAATTTTCATAATTAATATTTAATCGATAAAATAATAATACAAAATATTATTTATGCAAGTGATTCAATGCGCAAATATTTATAGAATAGCCAATGAAATTGCAAAGCACATTATTGATTTCTCAATAAATAAGTTCATTAAAGGGAAATCGGATTTAAAAAAAATTGTTTCTGTTGAAATTTTATTTTATACCGGGAGCGAATGAGAGATTGAATAATTGTCAGCAGGAAATTGAAACATAAATCCAAAGGAGCTACCAATGGAATCTGGAAGGAGGAGATCACAATAAAGGTTATCTATGCAAATATGGATGATGCTAACTAATGCACAATATATATTCACAGTTAACATCAGCACTATATAAATTGATTGAATATCAAGCACGTCGAATTCTCGAGTTGGATTTACCACTTAGCCTTTGAACGGGTTTATGATGAATTTACACTAATAATTGCACATTCAAGGATATCACAGTTTCAATTATGCAGTTTGGTTGCACGCATATTTCATGGATGGAAAGGTTGGAATAGTCGGTTCCCTGTCCATTTCTGTCTCCCTTATGGGGGGTTGTGGTTACCTATTGCTATCAGCATTGCAAACCTGGCCACAGCAATATGTATTGAGCTGGGAATATGACAAGAACGTAGCTGGCAATCATAGAACCGAATTGCTTACTAGCTATCAGCTGGATACCAATTGAAAAGGGGCCGTGAGAATCAATGTGGTGCTTTTTTTAATTAATTATTGTTATTTCGTGATTTTTTATTGTTTTTAATAAATTTTATTTCTCATTGTTTTATTGTTATTGTTATTTGATTGTTTTATTAAAAATGTTTTTTCTACTTTTTGCGGATTTTTATTGTCTCTTTTAGGGGTAATATTTTGTTTTGATTCCTTGTACAAGTTCTGTTAGGAAATTGTTTTATTTTTGCATTTTATTTCCCTAAATTTGGTTTTATTACATTATTTATTCCTTTTGTTAGTTACACGTAGTTAATACCTTATTTCCTATAATTATTCCTATTTCTAATGATTTTGATCTTTTAATTGTTTTGTTTTTCTTTTACTATTTATTTCGGTTTCTCCTAATGGGTTTTCTTTAGTTTATGGTTATTTTGATTAGATTCGGTAAGGGTTACCTTTACTTATCTATTTTATTTTTACGTGGCTTCTTCTTTCATGCCCGATTCAACTCCATCAAAAATTATAACTTCGAGGTTTAGCCTAACAGTAATAATATTAATAGAAATTGATTAAAGGGCCACAGGAGAGTCATATTTTACTCTAAAACAATGTTTTCATTAAATTATCAATGATATAAGCATCATTTCTGAAAGCGTGTGGAAATGGCCATCATCGCTGCTGTGCTGACAATCATAATCACAATTTCCGTTGCAACAGCCATGATGGTGGTCATCTCAAAGATACCTTTCACGTGAAGCTCAAATGTTATGCGCAATGATCAGAACAGTACAAATGAATATTAGAGCAGCAATAATGGCATTAACAGCAAGGGAATTATGATAATGATAAATATGATGATGTAATGCTCTGATAGTAATGAGACCTTATTCACTCAAGGTGGCCACCATATTGATGATAACTAAATATTGCATACTGACTAATTCAATAAAACATTTAATCAACTCCTTTACTCGATCATTTTTACAGAAATGTTTATATTTCCAAAAAAATATTTTATTAAAAATTGTCTTATTTTCATTTAGTTGTTATTAATACGATTTCTAGCGTGAAGGGGATTGCTAAACGGTCAAAATATATATGTGATGTTATGCAATATATTTAGTTGCGCTTATCAACAAGTAAATCTGCCTTTTGTCTTTGATAATTTAATATAATAATAAATAGAAATATATTATATAAAATATGTAAAATGTTTCACATACACACAAACTAATATTTAATCAGGAACCTTTAGGCAATTTATCTTTTCGTATTTTCACATCAGCGCAATAAGAAAAGATAAATAAATGAAAAAGAAATACCTGAAAATAATTTATATCTTTGTGCGTCAGCAATAAAAATGACAGAATTAGCAAATTGAAATCCACAAAAGGTTGCAATGAAATACAAAATGGCATGATTCCCTAATGCGTAAGGCATTGAAACCTTCACTTAATTGGTTATTTACCCACTAGTATACTATGAGCCAATATATACCGTGCCAATATTACCGTGTCCCTTGTATGTATTACGCAATTCTCGGGTAGCTGATGGTGACGTAATCATAAGCATTATTATGTAACTGCGGGGATTTACATAAACCATGTGATCATCATATATAATCATCTAGTTTGGTTTGACAGTTTTAATGAACTCTTGTCGGGATTTTAGATCCTTTTAAGAGCTAATAAAATCATGTAATATTAAATAATGTAACATTTCATAAATTTATTCACTTTTTCATTAGCTAAATTTTCAAATATAATATTATTAAAACAAAAATGATTTCATGTAAATTAATATTTAAATTCACAAATTTTATAAATTTTATGAATGAATTTTATTTATAAATAAACAAAGAAATTTATCTTCAAAATCCTGAAAATATAAAAAATTAAAGATAATAAGACAACCAGATGGATCTTAACTCAAGAGTACAAGAAAAGTTTTAGGAACCTAAAATTCGTCAGGTACATCTGAAGTAAAAGGTTCTTAAAATCAAACTTGCAGTTGTTGAGATATTAATAGAGTTTCGGTTGGCAAATAACTCAGAATCTGGCCAGTGTGTTGTATTGTGCTAGAGTCGCTATTACAGGCATCTTCGTCATGAGTGCTTCGCATCTTTGGCACCCTCATTCGTCCACGCTTGAAATGATTGACCATAATATTAGTAAATATTTCTCAACTTCAACCCCCCCCCATCATAAAATTTTAGCTACATCACTAGTTGCGATATTAATAGAGGTACGTTGCCAAATAAAAGAGAATCTGGCGAGTGAGTTATTTTAACGTCCTAGAGTCGCTGATAGATATGTCATTAACCCTTACTTAAACGCAAGGGTACTGCTCACACTCAACATGTCGTAAATTATTTTCAAATACAAGTTCAAAGTATTATTGTTATTTTCATATATAGTTTGAGTCCATCCGACAAGATATTCTGTCCCCCTAAGGGTAATAATCACAAAGGTACTGCTAAAAATATTCAAGGCAAAACTTTAACATATTATGACACACACACACAATGTATAATAATATTATTAGTGTTCTAGTGGGCACATGGTTTTGATCATGCAAAATGTTAGTGTTCCTATGATGGCTCATTTTTAAACCCACTGCAAGACACTTTGAATGAGCTATAGATATATTTATTATCATTATTACTTTTAAAGATATTAATAATTGAGGACCAGCATCTTTTTCAAAGTTCATTTATTATTATTTTTCAAAATATTATTAGTGTTCTAGCGGGCACATGGTTTTGGTCATGCAACAATTTAGTGTTCCCATCATCGGATGTTATTATACAATAGCTCATCTTAAAGCCTAGTGCAAGATCTAACTAATGATATATAAATATCATTATTGTCATTATTAGTAAAGATATTAACGCCCGCGCGAAAGATGTTATTATTAGTATATTTATTATATATATACTCCGAGTTTATCCGACAAGATATTTTGTCCCCCTAAGGGTAATGGCCACAAAAGGTACTATTATTATTAAATTCCGGCCAACTTAAATCAATGAAGGGGTAGTACAAAAATTATATTACGTTGCGGTATTTTAAAATTTAAATATATTTTAAAAACTTATTTTGACGCTAAAGTTGACTTAATTAACAAAGACATAATAAAATTATTGCACATGCTTTGCATAAATATTATTATTTTTTGAATTTTAAATATTTTCTTTCAAAGTATTATTTCAAAGTAACACGCACGGGAGTTATTATTATTATTGAAAAACCTAAAATATATTTTTACAAACATCATATATAATTGATTAATATAATAAATGATATTTGAATAGTAATATTACTATTTTATACAGATGTAAGTACTAGCTGTCTGAATTCAGTCACATTTTCTGAGGTATGAATTACAACTACTTATTGCATTAATATCGGGTAACATGGTGAATTGTCCCTCCTGCTACTCCAGTTTAATTGTCATTTATCTCACGTCCTGGTTGAAATTTTTAATTTTATTTCTATTTTGTCTTGGATATCTTGTCAATTTTGCTGGTTCTGCTTTTGTCTCGATATTTAATCTCTTTCGTTTATTGTAGCTGTCATCTTTTACTTGTTATTTCACGAACTCGCCCCCCCTAATTATTCTTTTCCGTCACAATCTCATCTGATTTACTCGGAATTGTTGTAATTCGATTATAATTATGCTGAAATATTCTCCCTTCCACTCTACTCAGAAGCTTCATTGTCCAAACATTTATTGTCTCCATAATTTCATATTTAAAAACCCTCACGTGTTCCTATTTAACAGGAATTCGATCTCTTAGCTCTAGTTCATGTTCCATCTATTTTTATTGTAAATTATTTTGCTTCACCTGACCTCATCTGGAGTACATTTTAATTTCCTCGTGCATTCTTCTCGATTTTATTCGAAATAATTCTTTAAAACGCATTTATATCTTCATAATTTCATTTTCAGGCCATCCTTGGATTTCATTTTTGGCATATTCAACAGAAAATATCCTATTTCTAATTTCTTACTTTATTTATTCCCTTTTAAAAATTATAGTGCAAAACTGTTTTGGGTTTTAAATAACTCGTAAAGGTCAATTTGAAAATTGCACCGAATTACTAACAGCTTTTACCAATTATTTACACTTCCTAGCCTGCTTTTTTGCAATTAGACATTCGCATTCTCTCACTGAACAGTCAAATATAATTTCCAATTGCTCAATAATTAATAAAATATTGATAAAATGACATAATTAATGAAATAATCAATAAAAATAATTGATTAAATAATCAATAAAAATAATTGATTAAATGCAAATATTATCGACATCAGGATGCGGGCAAATAAAATCAAAGTGCGAGCCAATGAAATCGCGCCAAAATAATCAATAAATAAAAATACAAATCAACCAATTACAATATGATAAACATCGGCAAATATTTGCTGCAAATGGAATTTCACCTCACGCCATCTCGAGCTCAACCGATCGGGTCGTTTGTTTAAATTATTCCATTTCCAATTGCGATTGCTGCAATTGCGCTCATTTTCTCCCTAATTTCTCCTGGAAATCCTCGATCTGATTGGTTGCGCCCGAGTGCCTAGGAAACCGAGCCGATAGGAATATCTATAACAAATCAATATGAAATCACAAATAATAAATAGATGAGTCATCGTGCCTGATTTGGTGGACCTAATTTCCCCTTAGCAACCAATGTTTACCCTGATTTATTTATTTTACTATAAATTTTCATTTTCCAATTGACTTATTTTAATTATTTCATAAAATTTTTAATTCAAGATTTAGATTAAATTCTAATTTATATTTTAATTTTTGGATCATTGAAATATCTTTTTTATTTTTAATATTTTATTTAACTTTCCAATAAAATTTTACTTTTTGTTATCAAATTATAATTTAAATAATTTTGTAATATTTAAAACAAATGAGAAAAACGCTGAAAATTAACATTAATAATATTCCGAATTGCGCTCAAAGCTAAAATACAATATTTATAAAATGTTTGTTTATCTACATCAAAATATAAATTATAAATATTGAAATTGTAAACGTCAGCGGAAATAATCAATATAATAAGTATGATTTGTGATTTATGTTGTAAATGTTGAAATATTTTGATAATTTTGTTAATTTTAGATAAAATGTTTGCAAGCGTATGGGAAATGATGAAGAGAAATAAATTTTGAATTTGATAATGAAATCAGCAGTGAATTGATATGCAGAATTTGCAAATGTTTAATGATAAAGGCTTGCAATGCTCCCTGCGGTTGCCGCTTTTGTTCTGATTGCATTGAGCTTTATTTGGATGGAAAAGATAAATTCTGTCCAGGAGCAGCAAAATATTGTGAAGTTCAAACTATTCTTTTCATTAAAGATGTTTCTGTGGATCACCCAGTCAATTTAAGGATATCTGAAGTCATTTTAAAATGCCCAATGAAAAATTGTGAATTCAAAGATGAATTAGAGGTGATGTAGAGCCACATGAGGGCATGCAACAAGCAGCCAATTAGATGCCCGTTCAATAGGATTGGATGCGAAACCAACTATGTAGGGAAGGACGAAATGAGAGTCCATCTCAATGAGAACACTGATTGATCAGATCAGCAATTTGTGCAATGAGATGCAAGTACTGAGAGAGGAGAATGTGAAATTACGTGAGGAAATTACCAATATCAATGTAAAATTTTATTTGCAATTAATTTATTAATATTTGTGATTTTAGGTGAAATTGTGCAATATTGAAAGGAAGGAGGCGGAGAACAGAGCAGAAATAGAAGAATTGAATGAGGAAATGGTGGCAGTGAAGAATGAGAATCGCTCATTGAGAATGGAGATGGAGACAAATATTGGATCAATCAATCAAGTTTAATTATTGATTTGATTTGTTATTGATTTGTTATTGATGCAAAGGAGATCAGACAGCAGCAAATTGATGAGATGAAAGAGAAATGCGAGCAGCGGCTGCAACGGGAAAATGAAAAGGTGATTTATTGATTTATTGAAATGTTTGAATTTGAGATTCAGTTGCAGCTTGAAATGGCGAAATGCGCCAATGAAATTCGGCAGATTGAAACAAAATTAGGAAGTGAAAAATATATAAATTATGGATTTTTTGAATGGCAAATCGATAAATTTTCACAACAAAAGGAAGATGAATTTATTTACAGTGAGGCATTTCATTCCGGGCCAATCGGTTACAAAATGTGCTTGGCGGTGAGGATTGGGGGTAATCGGGTTGCGGTTGGTTTCTGTGTGATGCGTGGGGCAAATGATGAGCAATTGGATTGGCCGTTCAATCAATCTGTGGCAATCGATGTGATCGATCCAGCAAATGGCAGCATTTATATGAGCAGGTCAATGAAATATTCAGATTGTCCTCGCCATGCCGGATGGGGGAAACCGTCAGGTGACAGAAATGATCCAATTTGCATTTATTATCTTGATAACTCAATCTATAAATTAGCAACCGAAAGAGATAAATTGCTGCTCAGGTGCAGAATTGCAAAATTATGACAAATTTAAAAAACATTTCAATAAAAAATTGATTTATTTTGGATTTTGATCTGATTTATTATTTGCCTTATTATTATTATTGATTTATTATATGAGCTAATTATTGTGATAATCATTGTCATTCTCCCCCCGCGCGCGCCTTCCATCCGATATTATCATTATATTTATTATAATTAAATTAATAATTAATGTGAAAGAAATAATCCAATCAAAATCCACCCGAATATAAGCGCTATAAATCGCCTCAACAAATCAAACGCTCCTATGACGAATGGAACCGACGAGAAACCCGCCATCGCTGCTGCTGCTGATGTTATATGAGTTGTGGAGAAATTATCGCTGTATTGAATGGCAGTAAAATGCACCTAAATGCAATACTAAAATTGCCTTATATCAAATTGATTAATGCCTTAACATTTCACCTCCGCCAGCTATTTGTGAGGCATTTCAACGCAATCCGCAACAACAATACTGATAAAATGTTCCAAATTGCTTTCACATCAGTTTGGGTAAGTTTACCAAAATGAGAGCTGTCGATGCGATGAGGGCAATCGGTGCTTTCTAAACTCTATCAAATTCTATTACGCATTCTTTTAATGAGATACTTTATAACAGCTAATGAAATGATTTAATATTAAATAATCTAACATCTCATAAATTTATTCACTTTTTCATTAGCAAAATGTTCAAATATAATATTATTAAATCAGAAATGATTTCATGTAAATTAATAATTAATATTTAAATTCACAAATTTGATAAATTTTATAAATGAATTATACTTACGAAATTTATCTTGAAATACTTAAGATTTAAAAAAATTTAGAAAATAAGACAACCAGCTGGATCATATCTCTAAAAGCTATAAAAAAATATTTTGAAACCTAAAATTCGTTCGGTCTGTTGTTTAAATGTCCTAGTGTCGCTGATAGATTTACTTAAAGGCATTCATGAAAATTTTACTTTTAAACGCCGCTATGAATCAGCCGAGTAATGAGACGAGTTCAAATATAATAAAATAAATTCATTGGGCGTCATTACTTATAAAAAACTAAAATTTATTAAAAATTAATTAACTAATGGAGAATCAGAGACACTGGTGTAATAGAATTTTACATTTTTTAAATATAATTTCGAACCAAAACAGAACCTCAATTACGTTTTATTTTTACTTCTGTTTTGGCGTTCTCGACTTCCTGGAATTAAATATATTAAAAAAAACTTTATAGCAATAATTTGCTATAGTAAAAATTGACAAAATAAAAAAATCGAATTAGAAATTTTGATAACTAAGAAAACAGAAAGTTATATAGAAGATTAATCTTAAGATACTCAAGAATAAAGTTCCGAAAAAGATAAAAAAGAAAATTATAAAACCTAAACAATTCGAGAATAAAGTTCTGAAAAATATTAAAAGGAATATTATCAAACATTAACAATTCAAGAATAAAATCCCGAAAAAGATAAAAAAGAAAATTATAAAGACTTATCCAATTTCTTTGAACCGAGGTTTCAGGTCGATTATTTTATATATATTGATATAAATAATCTGTATGGTTGGGCTCTTAGCCAAAGTCTTCCCTATGGTGATTTTACTTGGGTGTATGATGGCTTGAATGAAGTTTTGGATGAGTGTGTGAATGTTGCGGATATCGAAACACTTGGAACACTATGGAAGTTGATATCGAGATTCCGATTGATTTCCATGATTTTTTAAATGACTTTCCAATTGGACCGGAAAAGATGTGCCCACTACTCAAAAGTTGAGAAGCTGATGCTCACGCATTATCCAAAGAAGAAATATGTTCTTCATTTGAGGCTTCTCAGGCTTTATCTTTCACTTGGGGCTAAGGTTGTAAATATACACAGAGCTATAAAATATAAACAAAATCATTTCTTTAAACATTATATCGATAAAAACACTAACTTGCGTGCTAATGCAGTTAGTGAAATATATAGAGATTTATTTAAATTATATAATAATAGCCTGTACGGTAAATCCGTAGAGAACCTTAAAAAGAGGATGAATTTGCGACTATGTAATTCATCTGAAAAATTAATTACATATTCGTCAAAACCGGCATTCAGAAAAACAATTGAAATAGCTGATGATCTGTTCGCCGCGCATCTCAATAAGGACTCTATATGTTTGGATAGACCCAGCTACATCGGACGATCAGTACTGGATATATCCAAACTACGGATGTATCAGTTACAGTATATAGAGCTACAACGATATCGAGATATTTATAATTGTAAAATTAATTTAGTAGCGGGTGATACCGACTCTTTCTTTCTAGAGGTTAAAAATTTAAAATTAGATATCTTATTACAAGCGATGATTTCGGATGACCTTTTAGATACTTCAAATTACGATCCCTCTCATCCTTTATATTCCAGACGACTTGACTCAGTTATAGGCAAGTTTAAGGATGAGAGTAAAGGGTTAGGATATAGTGAATGGGTTTTCTTACGTCCTAAATGTTATAGCCTATTAGGAAATAAGTCAACAATGAGGGCTAAGGGCGTAAAATCCGGGGACCGACATCAAACATCAATCTTATTTAGACTGCTATAACAACAACACAGTCATGTCGGTTCCTCAAACTAGAATAGGAACCCGGAATCATCAGCTGTTTACTTTTAAAAACTCAAAAATAGCTTTAAATAATCACGACGATAAGAGAGCTTGGGTAGGGAAAAACTCAAGTTTTGCATATATACATTATAGAGGGTTCGATGTCTTAGATGGTAGTGGTAATATCGTTATGCCTGAAACGGATCCTGTCATTCGAGATCAACAATTCAATCAAATATTCAACTCAATAATTTAAAGTTAACTTTTTGGGCCAATTATTTAACATTGTGATTATGTATATATTTGTGTAAATACGATGTTGAATAAAAATTTGTATATATGATGGCGAATAAAAAATTTGTAAATATTTTGTTATTTTTGTTTGTCAACTTTTTATGGTATAACTTTTGTGTTATAAATTTTATAATAATCGACTATGTTTTTAGTTAACAATGATTTGTGATAGAAAGTTGAAATTATATAATAATAATAATAATAATAATAATAATAATAATAATAATAATAATAATAATAATAATAATAATAATAATAATAATAATAATAATAATAATAAGTAGGAGTTTTACAACATTTAATTTAAAAAGTACACTGAATGAGATTTATCGATTATGACACCACAACTCTGACATCTACTACAGTTTTTCAAACATAAGGAACAAATAATGATATGGCCATAGAATAGAAACTTCTCGAATTCGACATATACAACATGTAACAAACTGTTTTCTGACTTCATTCAGTAAATTATGTGATGTAATACCAAGTTTATATGCATTAAGAAGGAAGATTTCAATAAGCTCGCGATATTTTCGGAACCTGAAATCCATACATATCCAGAAAACCTTAAGCATGTTGATTTCTGTATGGTTAATATTATTTATAGATATTATACAGCTGGTTAATTTCAACATCGATATATTGAAGCCGAACTTATCAAATAGATTTTGAATTACTTGATGTTTGAAAGATTTATTTATTTTGGCCAGGAATATATAATCTTCATCATTTATTGTTAGAAGTTTATCTATTATTAAAAAAGAATGATCCAAATCAATAGACAATTTAAAATAATTAAATTACTAAATAATTATAACATCAAACCTGTGGATCGTTTGAAGACATCGATGAATATTTGTGAATGAATACCCTTTGGTGAAGTTTTGACCTTAGAAATATGACCTTGACCTTTTAAAATATGACCTTGACCTTAAAAATATGGCCTTGGTGAGTCATCCAATAACCTTGAATGAGTCATTGTCTTTGTTTCAATGACCTTGATGAGTCATCCAATGTCCTTGCTGAGTCATGGTCTTTGTTTCATTGACCTTGATGAGTCATATGTCTTTGTTTAAAATTTGACCTTGAAAAAAATGGGGTGTGCCAGAGGTGACACATCCTACTACTCTGATATAAGGTTTTTGATTAAGTGATTAAGCATACCAGAAAATAAGGGAATAAACAATAACAATAAACAATAGAATTGATGGTTTATATGTTACGAATATAAGGTGGGCGCATATAATTCTACTTCATTTAAAGAATTTATTTTAAATCATCTTGTTCCATATTTCACTCGTAATCCAAACAAAGTTTTAATAATGGACAATACAAGATTTCATAAAACCTCAGAAATCTTAATCGTTTTTCAGCAAAACGAAATCGGATACAAATATTTAGTGCCATATTCACCTCAATTAAACCCGATAGAAAATGTTTTTTCGATGGTAAAAGCAAGGTTTAGAAGCTTAATATTGCTAAATCCTGATGCGAGTGTTAGCCAATTGATGAATGATGTTATGCAAGGAGAAAATGGGTTTTCTTTGGAATGTGTAGGATCTTTTCGTAACATGAAAAGATTGTTGGAGCTAGCTAGGCAAAAATTGCTATTTATTTGATATATTTGTTGTTTTCAATGTAAAGATTTTGAGTTTGCTGATTTAAATCAAGTGTTTTTATCGTGTTAAACTCTATTTAAATGTTTGAAACTTGTAGGACATTTTGGAATTAAAAGTATTATAAAATTGCTTTTGTTGTTAATAAATTTATTTATGCTGATAAGAAAATAAATAAATGTCGACATAAAAATGAATAGATGCAAATATAAAAATGAATAACCCTATAATAGTAATAATTATTACCATTCTCCTCTTTCATCTGATATATTTATTATTATTATTTTTACTATTACACAACACAACAAAATGGGAGTTGTTACTCTTGGGGCGTTTTTAGAGTAACTTTAACCCTCTGAATTCAAATATCACTGTAGTACGGTGTTAAATTACTACTTTTAACTTTTTATTTGCAATTACGCTATGCAATCGTCATCTCATTGTGGTTGTGTACGTCTCTCATTCCTAAGACTTAATGCTTATTTGCCAATATAAAATCTTATATAATAAAATCAATATATAATATTGACAATTTATCAGTAGTTTATTAATGATATATTTAAAATTCAAAATTAAGAATCTTATATATAAAACTTTTAATATATTTGTTTGTTTACCAGCTTTTCTTTTATACAAACTTTGACTAGATGGCAGCACGTTTTTGTTTCTAAACCATTTACATCATGGTCTCATTAAATTACTCGCTATTAACCACCTAAATAAACATTTTATATACAATTTCTAATTAAAAAGATTGTAAATAAATCTGAGTGAATAAAATAAAAAAAGGCTTCAGCAAATGATAAAACAACAAAAATAAAAACATGCATTATTGATTATAACAAAGTAACATCAATAACAAAATCAAAATTTAAAGTTTTCATCGATTACTGCAAGTTCTTTGGTAAAATGTTTCATCAGTTCTCTCTTGCGCTTTTCTAGGCCAGCTTCAAATGATTTACAATCTTCCTTTTCTCCTTCACAGAATGCCGCATTCCCCCCTTTCATTACTGATTCTCTAAAATCATGACTTTCCTGGAGGCTGTGCAGCCGAATGTCAGCACAATCTTGCTTCCAATCAATATCAGCTTCATAGAATTGACTTGCTTCCTCAAATGTGCTTTTCTCTTCCTCAAATTGTTTCTAAATCTCCACACTTTTGGGACTTATTGATTCTTGAACCCTGCCTTTATCTCGATGAGTTTCTGATCCATGTATTCATTGACATCGCGATCATGACCAACTTGATCCGTTAGATACTGAATGGCTTTACAATGTTCCGCAGATTCCTCCTGCTATGTCAGGCAAATCCTTCACAGCCATTCGATTCTTGAATTCCAACAATTTTATATCACTTTTCTATCAACTGAATAGCTTCGGTTTATATCAATTTGCCCAACCGCGTCCCAAGCAATAGAAACCCGGAGCCAGTAAAACCTCCTGTGAAACCAAAAAAAGGTTGGCGAGGCGTCGCAGAAAAGATCAAATGAAAACCTTACCAGGGATAGCCAAGAGGTAGACGAGCAGGCAAGGGAGGAAACGGTAGCAGAAAAATGTTATGGCAATGACTACAGCAAATAATCGGAATGGAAAATCCCGAAGATAAAGGAAATTGCAGTTTATAAAATAACCGCATCAATCAGAAAGAGAATGGATAAATTACCAAAATATATTCCAGCCGGAGAAATTCAAGATGCAATAAAGGCATTCGTACAGCAACGATTAACAAGAGGGAAGGTATTGACATCGGTATCAATGATGATTCTAAACTCATAAATCGAGAAATAGATCGAATGGTGGAAATAGTGGACTGTTACCTCGAGGTCTGGATGACGGCAAATAAGTTTTGGGATGATGTATTTCACCAAGAACCGAAGTTATGAATTCGTGGAAGGTATTGAATAACGGAAATGCAGGAACGAGAAATATGACAAGCATCATCCTAATGTTCCTAGTAATGATAGGTATATTGACAGCGTTTGACTGTCATGACACAAAGGTAACTGGAATATGCTCATCAGTTGATGCAATTGAGTGCAAGAAGCGTATCCAGCAAGCCTACATTTAGGAGAAAATTCTATGTATAATGATAGCAAGAAAGTGAATTTCATTGAACAACAATAAAGGAATGCAGAGTGCAGAGAACTGCGTTTGAGTATTATTGTGGAAGTCACAGCTATTCAGCTTTCTGTCAGCCACATTAATGCCCAGGCGGCCTGTACCGATACAGCACGAGGATTGCCAGGATGCGTTCCGATCAGGAACCTTACGAATCGATAATGAAGCATCACTTACAGCGAAAGTTGGCAAGACCGTAGGAGTACCTATTACTCGAGGGGGGACTATTGGAACCGATGGTACTTGTGAAGGTCGAAAGAAAATCCTAGGGAAAGATCTAGTTTATTTCGTGGAAGATATCGAGGGTTATTCAATCGAGCCGAGGAAACATGAAGGAACATTCGAAAATCTTGTTCATAAAACTGAACGGAACCAAACATAGAGATGCACTGAACCCAGATCAGATTAGGGAAAGAGCCAATAGCTTAGGGAGAATTAGAAAGCAAGAGAAAGAGGACATCAGCGAGGAATGGCATCAGAAGGCAAAACAGATGCCGTCAGATTCGTCAGCAAAGAAAAGACAGTGAAATGCGGAAAAGCAGTGTATGAAACAAATTATAAAGGACATTTCCTAGCTAAAAAATATAAACGGGTAGCCAAGGCATTGCTGCACATAAAGGGTATCACAATCACGAATTCCATAGACAACACGATATGCTATGTGTAGAATGATCCCCAGGGACAGGTGCAGCAGATATTATAT
>CAUHTR010002582.1:0-19428 GCA_959609185.1 Schmidtea polychroa | reverse complement strand
GTCAGAGGTTCCAAAATTTTTTGCATGCAGAATGAACATTTATATTTATATCTTCTGTTTTTTATGGACTCATCAAATGTGAAGCTGAAGCTGTCACCACGAAATATTCTACAGGAAAATTCCTTTATCATCTGGCTGCGGATCTCCTTGCTGTACTCCACAACAATTTTTTTTATAGATTTACTTGATTGTGATATATTTGTGTAAAAGTATTTTTATAAGCTTTTATGATTGTATTATGGGATTAATTTGATATACCGATACCGGAATATTTTTTTTTCTCGCTATTTTACTGTTCCAACCTTATTTTTATTTATTTATCCGACTCTTACACTGCATTTTCATACATCCTTACAAAAGGAAAATATGAGTTAAGAAAATGGTAATATTTCTTAATTCGAATCGGCATGATAATATAAAATAAATATTAATAAGAATAAAAAATAATAATTAATAATAACAATAAATAATAATAACAAATAATAATAAATAATAGTAATAATAATATTAATAATAAATAATAATAAAATAATTAATAAATAATAAATAATAATGATAACAAACAATAATAATAAATATTAATAAATAATAACAATAAATAATAATAATACAAAAGACAAGACAGCATTTATAAATTATAATTAATATAAAACAATTAATAATAAATAATAAGAATGAATAATAATAATTAGATAATAATTAATAATAACAATAATAATAATTATATAATAATAATAATAATAATAATAATAATAAGTAATAATAATATATAATAATAATAATAATAATAATAATAATAATAATAATAATAATAAAAATAGTAATATTAATAATTAATAATAATAATAACAATTAATAATAATTATAATAATAATAATAATTAATAATAATAATAATAATAATAATAATAATAATAATAATTAATAATAATAATAATAATAATAATAATATAATAATAATAATTAATAATAATAATAATAATAATAATAATAATAATAATAATAATAATAATAATAATAATTAATAATAATAATAATAATAATAATAATAATAATAATAATAATAATAATAATAATAATAATAATAATAATAATAATAATAATAATAATAATAATAATAATAATAATAATAATAATAATAATACAAAAGACAAGACAGCATTAATAAAGTATAATTAATAATAAACAATGCAGTAGCCCGCCGAGAGTGCTATTAACAACATTGAATGAAGGTCATAATAATGACTAATAACGACTGATCAGCTATTCAGCTATTATGTTGTTTTAGATTTGCTACTACTTGATTCGGTTTTATCTGCCGCTTCATGGTTCCTTTGCCACAAATATGTGTTCTCGGTCCCTGAACCCGTTAATAGAGAAAGGACGGACTGAAATGAGATTATTATTATTATTAATTCAATGGTCAACTGAGAAACATAATTAAATATATATTTATTATTATGCAAATTTGTAAAGCTAGTAGATGAAATATGAAACCGAATAATAACTACTACTCACTAAAGCGTGATTTGACTCTGATGAATTGTTTTGAGGTTTCTGTTTATCTCTACAAAAGTCTTCGAATAGCGGGTCGATAATGAAGCGTCTGAATGATACAAGGAGTAAAGGTCGATCGGGGATAATAGGAAATGATTTTACTTGGCAGTCAGACCTCCTGGAGGTAAATCTTGCAGATTAGCGCTCTGCATCCACATCAACAGGCTGTTGATGTCCATTTCATTGCCATCACTATTGACATATTCTGCAACGCATATTATTATCATAGCAGGTCGAGCATAACTTATGTAAAGTGAATCGAGAAATAATAATAATAATAATAATAATAATAATAATAATAATAATAATAATAATAATAATTATAATAATAATATAATAATAATAATAATAATAATAATAATAATAATAATAATAAAGAAATAATGAAAAATAATAATTAATAATAATAATAATAATAATAATAATAATAATAATAATAATAATAATAATAATAATAATAATGATAATAATAATAAAGAAATAATAAAAATAATAATTAATAATAATAATAATAAATAATAATAAATAATGTTAAATAATAATAAGTAATAATAATTAATAATAATTGAAAGGGTAGAATTCACGTTGAAGTTAAATGCGATGAATGACCACGAAAGAGGCTATTGTATTACAAGAAAGGAACTCCTGGCTATATATTATTTTTGTCGGCATTTCAATCACTATTTATATGGAAAAAGATTTACACTACGTATAGATCACAAAGCAATAACATTTATGCTAAACACGAAGAAGCCAATTACAGCTCAATTCCAGAACTGGATAAACTATTTAAGCAGCCTTGATATAAAAATGGAATTTAGAAAGGGTACACTACATACTAACGCAGACATGTTATCGAGGAAAACGTGTGGCACATGTGTACAATGCCTTATGGAACACGATAATCCTAAAATGGTAAGAATGAAAACCAGAATGTTAAATATAATGACTGAAGACAAAGGAGAGGAAATGCAAATGAATAGTGATGAAATAGAGGAGATTAAAAATAAAATAAGAACGCAAACGAGTGGAAGGTTTATAGAGGATAATATTATTTATACCAAAGATAAAAGAATATGGATACCAGAGAGTAAAAGAAGAGAAATGATTAACAAAACACATCTCTTACTGTGTCATGCTGGAGTAGACAAAGTTATCAAATACATACAAAACAATTTTGATATGAGAGATCTAATAAAGGAAGTAAAAACGACAATATCAAATTGCGAATCGTGTCAAACAGTTAAAGTTGTAACTACAAAGATGAAAGAGAAACCAAAAGTACTTGAAGCATCCGAACCCTTCGAGAAAATATATATGGACATGTGGCCCAATGAAAGAAACATTTAACAGGAAAGATACATTTGCGCAATAATCGACCATTACAGCAAATACATCTCGTTAACAGCTATAAATAAACAGGATGAAGAGACAATTGGGAAGATATTGTTAAACAACTGGATTCTAAAATTTGGGGAACCCAAAGAACTACATGTAGATTGCGGGAAAACATTCGAAGCTAATAGCATAAAGAATATAAGCAAAAATGCAGGGTTCGAGATAGTGTATTCGAGTCCATATCATCATAATATGAATGGTATAATCGAAAGACAATTCCGGACAATAAGAGATTTATTGGATATTGGAGGTTGGATATTGGAGACAAAGTGTTAATCAAACGAGAAATACGAAACAAGGACGGTAACAAAACGAAAACATGATCGTAGTTATATGCTGAGAGATAAAAATGGTAAATCAGGAATAATTGATCAGGAATATTGAAAAGATTGAAGAATTTAAAGAAGGGGGATGTAAGGGTAGAATTCACGTTCAAGTTAAAACTGGATATTGCTAATAAACATTTAAATTGTATATATCAGATTACATAATTTTTTATATAAATATTTAAATTAATAAATTAAAGTAAGTTTAAAATATAAAAATAAATTAAAATATATTAAATATTAAAATAAATTAAACCAGGTTTGAAATCAGCATCAAAATTAAAATAATAAAAAAAGCCTCGAACAGATTGTTTGAATATTACAAACAAGCACAGTTTTTTGAATAAAATAAATTTAGTAATT
Organism: Schmidtea polychroa; assembly: GCA_959609185.1. Lineage (NCBI taxonomy): Eukaryota > Metazoa > Platyhelminthes > Tricladida > Dugesiidae > Schmidtea > Schmidtea polychroa. Next base: position 15,785 of record CAUHTR010002582.1, on the reverse strand, counting down.
TTATTTGCTTAATTTATTAATTATGGAGATTGAAAATGAAATCGACGTTGTTGCGGCTAACAAACATATCGAATAAAATCCGTCAGAGACATAAATAATTTAAGTACCTCGATAAGAATAACCAATTTAACATTTTTTTTGGATTAAAATTTAGGTGAGTATTATCTAATGACCCGAAGTGAAAATAAATAAGGATTAATTTGATTTTTATTCTACGCATCTTATTCTTTTATTTAATCAATTTTAATATGTAAAGAATTTCTCGTAAAGAATTTCGACGACTATGGGGGTGATGCCATGGGGTTTTGCCTTTTAAATTTCTTTTATAGAACTATGCTAGTGCATTAATGATCGATCGTCTGGGGGGGTGAGTTTTCTCTTGTCGGTATAGGGTAACTTTTATGATTGCGCAAACTATATAGGTGAATCAAATGAACTATAAGACCGCTAATGTTTATTTTTATGTACCATTGGTCTACGGATGAAGTGAATTATTGATAATTACTCTAAATTTTCTTTCCTTTTATAGCCTACGATTATGAATCCAGTCACCAAAAATGTTCTCAGACCTTGTTACTCGTGCGCAGATAAGAACGTAACCATCAAGGAACTGCAGGCACAAATCGGGCTACTCAAACGCAAGATTGATGAATTGAAAGGCACATGGTTTAGCCCAGTGCAAATGAAGGAAGGGAGAAAGAAATTGTATAGAAGCGAATGCTCTCAGCGAATGTATCTCAGCGTATGCTCATTAAGGAACAATCTGAAGCCCTTCATAAGGTTTACTTACAAGCTGCAACAACGCGAAAGATCGTAAGCATTCCGATCAACGAAGAGGACAATGTGTTCCCCACGCATCACGATCAGCCTCTCGACAGGTCGTGCACATCGAAGAAATCATGCCAAGGGTGTGTGGAGACGGAGCTTTCGCCCAAATTTAATGACCTAATCATCACAGGCACTAATAGAGTAAACCCAAAAATTGCTTCCCAATCTAGAGCACCCCCTACTGTCAGTCCTTAGTGTATGATTTGCAACGAACTCAGAAAACGATGGAATGTCGAGTGCAGAGGTAGAGTAGGAAGACGTAAGACCTTCTATCGGCAGTCAGGAAAAGGGAAGTCGAGGCCTCGATAAAGAGTAGTCCTAAGGCAGGGGCTCACCTGTTTTCTGGTGTCTCGCAGGCATAATACAGGACCAACATGAAGCAATTAATGGGTATTATGTTGGAATGCAGATCGTGTGGAGTTCTACTCAAGGTTGACAGAAATATGAACTATGTTAATGTAATGGGCTATCATCCTCTAGACGGGACTTAAAAGGCGTATGAGTCAACCGAGTAGCACCGCAGCACTACCGATTATAAACGACTCGAATATTTATATATATTCTGGAGTCGATTTATCTTATAAACATAGACATAATATAGCCGGAAGCCTAGAACAAGCACTCATAGACACTATAAAGGTCTTCTAATCACACCTACACCCAGCACAGGAAATCTCAGCCTATAAAATCTTTATACACTCACGTCTAATGTTCACCTTGCGCCATTGTGAAATAAATCACATGATACTCGATCCAAAGAGAAAAGAAGGAGTAATGGGTAATAATATGATTAGCAAATCGGACACGAGACCTTTAAGATATCCAAATTTCATGAAAGATGCAAAGCACAAATTAATTAAAGTGATTTATTTAATGATTAAAAGAATGCGTAAGAGAATTTGATAGAGTTTAGAAAGCACCGATTGCCCTCATCGCATCGACAGCTCTCATTTTGGTAAACTTACCCAAACTGATGTGAAAGCAATTTGGAACATTTTATCAGTATTGTTGTTGCGGATTGCGTTGAAATGCCTCACAAATAGCTGGCGGAGGTGAAATGTTAAGGCATTAATCAATTTGATATAAGGCAATTTTAGTATTGCATTTAGGTGCATTTTACTGCCATTCAATACAGCAATAATTTCTCCACAACTAAGGATTGGAAAAAAAACAAAAAAAAGAATACCGGTATTTCGGTATTGACATTTATTGGTCCTGGTATCAATACCGGTATTCCAATTAATAATAATTTTTTATGTAATTATGTAATGTAACGATTGCCACTATTTCTGTGCGATAGTGCACTAGAAGAGCAGAAATTCGACTTAAATAAATGGGAAGCTATCAAATGTTTTTTGAAATCAACATTTGAGGCCAGCAAACCAAACGATTAAGCGCTAAGCAAACTGGCAGCAAGGAAGCAGAGACCAAATGAATCATTGACGATATTTGCAAGTGAATTAAGGAGATTAGCAAAGAAAGCTATGGACGGAAAATTACCTGAGGAAAATTTAATCGGGTATTTAGTTGAAGGAATGCGAAGGGAAGAAATACGAGCATCAGTGAGATGCCAAATGTATAAAACATTAGAAGAGGCCAGTCATATGCGAGCTACATCTCGCTGCACAAATGAATGTGATGCAAGAGGAAGGAATGATAGCCACGGTGACAACAAAGCATGACAATGAGAACAACAACAACAATAATGGCCTCAAAGTGAAACAATTCATACCTGGGGCGCATCAAATATTTAAGGCGCCACAAAGAAGACCCGAGATGAACAATAATGAGCAATGCAAAACATGTGGGAAAGCCGGCCATAGGGATAGAGACTGCATTCAATATGTAGTAACAGATGTGGACGGAGAGGTCACACCGAGAACATATGCGGAGTACAGTGATGCTACAATTGTGGACACGTTGGCCATATATCAAGAAGAAAAGCCCGAAACCAAAACAAGAGACCAGTTTAAACTAGAGCAATGGAAAATAAGATTAGAAAAGCTGGGGAAAATATCCTATGAGATAAAAACAGCACAAGGGACCAGATGGCTGCGGGAGTTGTTGATGGATATCATGATAATAACACACCCAAACCAGAACAATTAGCTAACAGAAGGGCAAGCAGAAAGAATACGAAACATAATGGAGGAGAAAATATAAGTTAATCTAGAAACCGGCATAAACAGCAACGGCTAACATCAATGGAAATTGGGAAACCAGAAAGCAAAGCAAGGAAGCGTGGATAATGACGCAATAATTGGTATAATGGTAATGCTGATAGCAAGAGGAACCATAAAGGTGTTTGTAAATGATAACAGGACAGCGGTGGGAATGTGGGAGCAGCAATTATAAGCTATTATAGAACCGCGACAGAGAGAGCATTGATTAAAGGAGCGCCACGGAAGCGCCCAAAGTGCGGCGAGATGGATATCAAGCAAATACAACCGACACGGAGAGACAAAGCGGCATATAATTTGCAGCTTGTGGAGGATTTCCTATAAATGGTTCATCACGTACCTAAGGATTCCACCTGACTGATTGCACTGCCAATTGTGAATGCTTTCCATGCTCGGTCTCAATGCAATTGTCAATTCGATTGGATTCCTCGGATATTTCTCTGATGTTAGCGCATTCAATTAGTTGTGTTCATTCGCTGCTTGCATCTCTTCGGTTATTTGGTCGGCATTCTGAGATTGTTTCATGATTTCACTGCTCGATTTGATGCCCATTTAGTGCCGAATCGCTTCCTGGAGTTCAATTAGATTGTTAGCGTTGAATTCAGCCCTTTCAATTTCCCGGTAAATGGAAATCAAAGAATCCAAAACGACTTCTGAGCTGATACGATAACTCATAATTCTTGGGAAAGTCATTTTAGGATCGGTCTGAATTTGGCGGGTTCATTTAACATTTTTTTTTATAATAATAAAGAAATTAATCAATTTTATTATATTAATTTATTACTTTTATAATTATTTTTATTTAATACTTTTAATTTTTAATTATTATTATTATTATTATTATTATTATTATTATTATTATTATTATTATTATTATTATTATTATTATTATTATTATTATTATTATTATTATTGTTGGGTTATTGAGTTGGTGATAAATTTTAAATGTTACTCTGACTCCAAGCGTGTCTTTATATGATTCACAAATAACACTTGACAACAGAAATCTTTATTGATAATCACAAATAAACTTTCGCTTGACACCGACAATCAATTCAACACTCTGCTTGCTGAGTATACAATGCTTAATACAACACTCGGTGAGGAATAGCACTTGTGTATAACACCGGATTAAAAGATCACAAATTACTGATTGGTTTCTAAGCTGGGATTTTGAGCTGGTTGTTTTCTTTGACTTTCTTCCAAACTTTATTCAAATAATCAAATAACTTCTTTTCGTTTTATTATTCAACTAATTCTTTTCTTCAACTCTTCTCCAATAATTATTTTCCCACAATTAATTCCTTTACAATTATTTTTGACAATCGTTTGTTTAAGATCGTTTCTTCCAACGTCTAATTTTCTCCAATACTTTTATTTCTCAAATCGTCTGTCAAGTCGTATCTCAAGTCGTATCTCAAATCGTTTTCAATTTCGCGTCACTTTGTCTCTAATTTTCCTTCTAATTTTGTTGTCCTTTCATGTTCACCAGTTTTCCCTTATATAGTTCGCTTCTCTTGTGGCACTTCAGATAATCAAGTGTTTTTCCATTTTCCTTCTCCTGCTTTTCCCGACTGTCCCATTTTTATCTCTGACAGCTGTCAAGTTGTTTTCCCTTTTCCCTTTTTTGTTTGACCGCCTTCTCCCATCAATTCTATTATCACTGGCAAGCTGTCAAGATAAGGATATTGTTGTTTTCGTTTTTCACTGATTTCAAAATTCCTTTTTCCTTTGTGTACTAATTAATTAGTACTGACCTTGATTTTTATTTTCCTATTTGATTCCTTTTATTTCCTTTATCTTTCTCATTTTTAATTTCTTTTCACTTCCGTTTTCTTTTCTGAGTTTCAATAGATCGTCCCGTTTGTCATGGCGATCTTCCCCCAGGTAATTTCATTTATTTGTAAATTGTTATTTAGGTATCCTCAACATTATTATTATTATTGATTGGCATTTAATGGCCTACCCAAAGACAAATTGCTTGGCAGCCTGTAAGGAAAATCAATCTAATTATAAATAATAATCCTTACAATAAATAATCCATGATATTGTGAAATAGAGTATGAAACCCATTGAAATAAATAATGATACAAGGGTCTACGAAATCAATGACAATTCTTTTCAAATATTTGTTTAAATCAACAAAAAAGCTTTTAATTTAAAAACATAAAAATAAATAATAACATTTTATTTTAACTAAATGTTTCTCATAGTCTTTCCTAAACAGTAAAAGTTATTATTTTCCTTTTCCAATTTATATAGAATTTATTTATTTATTTTATCGTTTTATTTCTTCGTGGTTATTTTTTAATTTTCTTTTAAAAAAATAATTAAATTAAAAAGATTACTCAATCATTTGTTTTGACAGTTTTTCAGGTAGGTTAGAAATGCTTTTTTTAGAAATGCCTTTCAGGTAAGATTTTTAATTTTAAGTAAATTTTTATTCAAGTTCTTCAATATTACTTTTAATCAACATTTGTATTCTAAATTATTTTTAATTAATTTTCAGGTTTTTTTTGCAACTTGATGAAATATATTTTTAAGTATTTTGGAATTATTTCAATATGATGAGTCAGATATATTTTTAAATATAATTAAATATTTAAATAAATCATCAAAAATATATATATATTTCTATAGAAATATCTGAAATTCTAAAGAATGTTTAACTTAATTTTAACTGAAAAAATTAATCTGAGGATGATATTTCGTCATTTGCACGACAGTTTAACGCAATTTCATTAAAGATAGATTAATACAAATTTTCAACCAACTTATTCTTTCAAAATTTTCTAAAATAAAGTTATTATAAAAACGTATCTCAGCGGCGCATTTCAATGAATCGAAAGATTGGTGTGTTTTTCAGTATGTGTTGTGATAGTGTGCAGTATTTAATTTTTCTATTATTTTTAAGATTTCGACAGTGTAAGGCAGGGGTGGCCAACCTTTTGGTAAAAGGGCCATTACAATATTTTTGAATAATGCGGCGGGCCGCAGGTTTGAAAGGCGTAAATTTTTAACTAATGCTTCTGTGCTAATTCCAACTAAGGAACAGAAGCGCAGTAATAGCCTGTAGTGGGGTCTGAGACAACCGCTTAAAAAAACAATAAAGCATTTGCGTGCATGTTAAATAAATTATGCTTCTTAGGTACAGGATAAACTGGCACTATTTATACTTGATAGCCCTGATTATAAAGCATCCGATATATAATTATACATGTTTATAATAAGAACTTTTTTTAATTTTCACAACTTATTTCTTTTTAATTTACATTGTATTTATAAGAAAAAGCTAATTGTGTCAAGAGGAGCTGGCAGCAGTCTGGAGTTTGGATTAAAGTGGATGAAAGGAGAGAATGTAAAATTACAGATAATAAAGAATCCTTTAGAAAATTTATAAAATCAGTAAAGAGATTATTATTATTATTCATGTAGATAATTTATAAGCAATACAGACAATAATAATTTATATGTGGACAATTTATAAGAGGATCCAGCCAATCAAGAAAATTAATCAAGCATGCAGGTATTCATATAATATTGTTTCGGTTGTAAAATTTTAAATTATTTTAAAAGGTTATAATTTCTACATAATTAAAAGGGAATGTCGGAAAATTCGAAATCATAAAAATCAAAAAATTGAATTAAAATTGAAAAAACGGGTTAATTAATGATTAATATAAAAATAAAATAACTAATAAAATAATTCATTTGAAAGAATAACGATCTATGGACAGATATTACTATGATAAATGTCAACTCTTGTTGCCATAAAGGTCAGGGTAAGTGACATTTCTGCAATAAATATCACAGATTTTCGATATTTAGCACTCCATCATTCTTGATAATGCGCAATTACAGCACAACTATATATATATATATTCACACCAGCCTGATTTGAAGGGTGAAAATGGACCTAAGTTTCTATGTTAATTGTATCTTGATTTTTCTATTTATCTACTGCTGTTGAAATATTTTGATAACTTTGTTAATTTTAGATAAAATGTTTGCAAGCGTATGGGAAATGATGAATAGGAATAAATTTGAATCTTATAATGAAATCAGCAGTGAATTGATATGCAGAATTTGCAAATGTTTAATGATAAAGGCTTGCAATGCTCCTTGCGGTTGTCGCTTTTGTTCTGATTGCATTGAGCATTATTTGGATGGAAAAGATAAATTCTGTCCAGGAGCAGCAAAACATTGCGGAAAGAAAATGATAAATTTTGCAAATGATATTGTAGTAGACAATAATGCTAATAGTCGAATTTCAAGAGTGATAGTGAAATGCCCTATGCAGAATTGTCAATTCAAAGATGAAATAGAGGTGATGGAGGGCCACATGAGAATATGCACCAAGCAGCCAATAAAATGCCCGTTCAATAGGATTGGATGCGAAATGAATGATGTAGAGAAGGACGAAATCAAAGTCCATCTCAATGAGAACAATGAATGCCATAGCAAATTACTGATTGATCAGATCAGCAATTTGTGCAATGAGATGAGGGCAATGAGAGAGGAGAATGTCAAATTGCGTGAGGAAATTACCAATATCAATGTAAAATTTTATTTGTAATTAATTTATTGATATTTGTGATTGTAGGTGAAATTGTGCGATATTGAAAGGAAAGAGGCGGAGAACAGAGGAAATAGTGGGGAGGAAATGGTGGCATTGAAGAATGAGAATCGCTCATTGAGAATGGAGATGGAGTCAAATATTGGATCAATCAATCAAGTTTGATTATTGATTTGATTTGTTATTGATTTGTTATTGATGCAAAGCAGATCAGGCAGCAAATTGAGGTGATTGAATCAAAATGTCAACAGCAAATTGATGAGATGAAAGAGAAATGCGAGCAGCGGCTGCAACGGGAGAATGAAAAGGTGATTTATTGATTTATTGAAATGTTTGAATTTGAAATTCAGTTGCAGCTTGAAATAGCGAAATGCGCCAATGAAATTCGGCAGATTGAAACAAAATTAGGAAGCGAAAAATATATAAATTATTTATTTTTTGAATGAGAAATCGATAAATTATCACAACAAAATAGAGGTGAATGGATTTACAGCGAGGCATTTTATTCCGGGCCAATCGGTTACAAAATGTGCTTGGGGGTGTGGATTAATTGTGTTATTGGGTTAATTGGGTTGATGTTGGTTTCTGTGTGATGCGTGGGGCAAATGATGAGCAATTGGATTGGCCGTTCAATCAATCGGTGACAATCGATGTGATCGATCCAGCAAATGGCAGCATTTATATGAGCAAGTCAATGAAATATTCAGATCGCCCTCATGATGCCGGATGGGGGAAACCGCGAGGTGACAGAAATGATCGAATTCGCATTTATTATGATTGCTCAATCTATAAATTAGCAGCCAAAAGTGACAAAATGCTGCTCAGGTGCAGAATTGAAAAATTATGACAAATTTAAAAAACATTTCAATAAAAAATTGATTTATTTTGGCTTTTGATCTGATTTATTATTTACCTTATTATTATTATTGATTTATTATATGAGCTAATTATTGTGATAATCATTGTCATTCTCCCCCCCCCCCCGCGCCTTCCATCCGATATTATCATTATATTTATTATAATTAAATTAATAATTAATGTGAAAGAAATAATCCAATCAAAATCCACCCGAATATAAGCGCTGACAAATCGCCTCAGCAAATCAAACGCTCCTATGACGAATGGAACCGACGAGAAAACCGCCATCGCTGCTGCTGATGTTATATATTATATATAATATATAAGTTGTGGAGAAATTATTGCTGTATTGAATGGCAGTAAAATGCACCTAAATGCAATACTAAAATTGCCTTATATCAAATTGATTAATGCCTTAACATTTCACCTCCGCTAGCTATTTGTGAGACATTTCTATTTTCTCGTTTTTTGTCGCTATATTACTGTTCCAACCTTATTTTTGTTTATTTATTTTATTTTTCCGACTCTTACACTGCATTTCCATACACCTTTACAAAAGGAAAATATGAGTTAAGAAAATGGTAATATTTCTTAATTCGAAACATCATGATAATAAAAAATAAATAATAATAAGAATAATAAATAATAATGAATAAAAACAATAAATAAAAATGATAATAATAATAAATAATAGCAATAATAATATTAATAATAAATAAAAATAATTAATAATAGAAATAATAAATAATAATAGAAATAATAAATAAAAAATAATAATGATAACAAATAATAATAATAAATATTAATAAATAATAAAAATAAATAATAATAAATAATAATTTTATTAATAAATAATAATAATTTATAATTATTAATAATAATAATACAAAAGACAAGACAGCATTATTAAATAATAATAAATAATAACAATAAATAATAATGATAAATAATAATAAGAGTAATAATATATAATAAGAATGAATAATAATAAATAATAATAATAGTAATAATAATATAATTAATAAATAATGATAATAATTAATAATAATAATTGATAATAATAAAAATAATAATTAATAATAATAATAATAATAATTAATAATAATAAATGTAAAAATAATAATAATAATAATTAATAATTAATAAGAAGAATAATAATTATATTATTAATAATAATAAGAATAATAATATATAATAAGAATGAATAATAATAATAAAATAATAATAATAATAATAATAATAATAATAATAATAATAATAATAATAATAATAATAATAAAATAATAATAATAATAATAATAATAATAATAATAATAATAATAATAATAATAATAATAATAATAATAATAATAATAATAATAATAATAATAATAATAATAATAATAATAATAATAATAATAATAATAATAATAATAATAATAATAATAATAATAATAATAATAATAATAATAATAATACAAAAGACAAGACAGCATTAATAAAGTATAATTAATAATAAACAATGCAGTAGCCCGCCGAGAGTGCTATTAACAACATTGAATGAAGGTCATAATAATGACTAATAACGACTGATCAGCTATTCAGCTATTATGTTGTTTTAGATTTGCTACTACTTGATTCGGTTTTATCTGCCGCTTCATGGTTCCTTTGCCACAAATATGTGTTCTCGGTCCCTGAACCCGTTAATAGAGAAAGGACGGACTGAAATGAGATTATTATTATTATTAATTCAATGGTCAACTGAGAAACATAATTAAATATATATTTATTATTATGCAAATTTGTAAAGCTAGTAGATGAAATATGAAACCGAATAATAACTACTACTCACTAAAGCGTGATTTGACTCTGATGAATTGTTTTGAGGTTTCTGTTTATCTCTACAAAGGTCTTCGAATAGCGGGTCGATAATGAAGCGTCTGAATGATACAAGGAGTAAAGGTCGATCGGGGATAATAGGAAATTATTTTACTTGGCAATCAGACCTCATGGAGGTAAATCTTGAAGATTAGCGCTCTGCAGCCACATCAACAGGCTGTTGATGTCCATTTCATTGCCATCACTATTGACATATTCTGCAACGCATATTATTATCATGGCAGGTCGAGCATAACTTATGTAAAGTGAATCGAGAAATAATAATAATAATAATAATAATAATAATAATAATAATAATAATAATAATAATAATAATAATAATAATAATAATAATAACAATAATAAAGAAATAATAAAAAATAATAATTAATAATAATAACAATAATAAAGAAATAATAAAAAATAATAATAAATAATAATAATAATAAAAAATAATATTAAATAATAATAATAAATATCCATTTCATTGCCATCACTATTGACATATTCTGCAACGCATATTATTATCATAGCAGGTCGATCATAATCGAGAAATAATAATAATAATAATAATAATAATAATAATAATAATAATAATAATAATAATGATTGAGATCAAACGACCAAATAAGAATTTTATTTTTCTCCAAAGAGGACATTGGATCATTTTTGAATAATGTCTTGTCCATTTCACTGTCACGTCCAATTTCAGATGTTAATCGAGCTGCTTCCATTTGTGCACGATAAACTTGTGATCGACAATCAGGGACCACGTCCATTCCAACGTCAGATTTTAAAGCAGCCATAATCATACGACTATTGATTTTAATTGTTTCTGGTATCCATGAAATAAATGCCAAAGCACCCTGATGTTTTATTTCGGACAACTGAGAAAATCTGTTGGATAATTCTTCAATTAAATAATTTCTGATTTCCGTTTTGCAAACAAATCGATTTGAAAGATCCGACATAGCCTGATTCAATATTATTTCCTCACGAATACATAATACAATATCGTTGCTTTTATTGACGAACTTATCTGTGAATTTAGAAGACTCGATCCCATGCATAATCATAAAAAATGATGGCAACAACTGTGAAAGTTCCGTGACAATCGATACGATTAATTTACCGGGAATTTTTCCTTTGAAATCAGTATAAGCGAGATCGCCTTTCACAAAGTTAATATTTTGAAAAGATGTAAGACAGAATTTCTGATCACAACCTACATCACATCGCAAATCCATTCCGACCGACATTCTTCAGAAATCCATTTAGAACTTTTACCAAATTTAATCCAAATAAACAAATCTTATTTAATCAAAATTCCAGAATTTCTATTAAAAACAACCGAGCTTCCATTGCTCGCGTCTGTGTGCGCACACCAACAATATTCGATCTAACCAGACCGCGCACACAGACGCGATAGAAAAACTATGCCAAATCGGCTGAAACATTTCCCCCCTCCTTGATCCTTTCCAGCGGATCAACAACCTCATTTAACTCTAGGGGGCAAACCTTGGTTATAGGTCTCAATAACTCTTTCCCCTTGCTGAGTATTTTTAATACTCGGATGTGTCCATCGTCGCCAGGACAGACGTCCACGACTCGCCCAAGCTTCCACACCTTCTTACACAATCCATCCTCCAATAGCCATATCAAATCTCCGGCCTTTAAATCTTTCCCATCCTTTGCCCATCTTTTCCGACCCCTCCACCCGATTACAATCTCTTGTCTCCATCGTCGCCAAAATTTCTCGCTTAGGTCTTGAATCAGCCTCCATCTCTTTTTAACCCCGTTCCCATTAGTTCTGTCTCCTCCTTGATAAACCTCTTGTAGCCTGGCTTGATGAAATGGTTTGGTGTCAACACTTCCTCCTCCTCTGGATCTTCACTAACCGTTGTCAACGGCCTACTGTTCACCATATCTTCCACCTCCACAATGACAGTTTGTAGCTCCTCATCCGTCAATTCAGCAGCTCCAGCAACTGCTAATAACGCCTTCTTTGCTTTTTTTACCAATATCTCGAAAACTCCTCCGAAGTGGGGTGCACTAGGCGGGTTGAAGATCCACTTTATCCTGTCATCCTTGAAACCACTTTGGATTGAATACGTATCAATCTCCACCTTCCCAATTTCGCTCGCTGCCCCAACAAAATTCGTCCCATTGTCCGACAATATTAACAAGGGGGTTCCGCGACTTGCAATGAATCTTTTGAATGCGCTAATAAAGCTCTCGGTATCCAGATGGTACGACATCTCTAAATGCACCGCCCTTGTTATAAGACAGGTGAATAAACAGAGATACCGCTTCACTCTACGATGTCCACGTCCCTGGACTGTCGTCATTGGCATCGCGTAATCCACTGCAGCCTTTTTAAACGCTTCCAGGGGTTCTAAAGCCAGGAAGTGGTGCCATAATTTGTTCCATTGGTTTCGCCCTCTTTCTTTGACAGATCAGACATTCTTTCCGTATCCTTTTAACAAATTGTCGTCCACCAACTACCCAATACCTTTCATTCACTTTTGTCAGCAGATACTCCGTTCCCCCGTAATATTTCAATGACTGATGTATCTCTGAAACTATTAATCGGGCAATCCAACCTTTCCCTGAGAGTATTATCGGGTCCATCCAAGTCGCATTTGCTAATCGACTCCCACTCCGCATTATTCCATCATCCCAAATCTTGGGTGACAACGAACTTAGTATGCTTTTTGATCCCACGGGTCTGCCACTCCTAACGTCTTTCCATTCTCTGGAGAACTCACCCTTCTGATCTTCCAGAATCAATAAGATCCCCGCATCCTCAATTTCTTCACTAGTCAGGTCTCCACTTTGCCGTTTCATTTTTTCTTGTTTAATGTTATCGACGAATCTATTGAGCCACGCCCTCGTGCGGACCAGTCTTCGCCAGTTAGAATAGGTCCTTGGGTCTAAGCAGCTCGTCTTCCACGCTGGTTCGGAATCATTCTTTTTCATAGTAAGGTAAGAGCTCTGAGTCCAGTTCTGATTCTTAGTCTCTTGCAGTCGCTTGCTTCTCCACCTTGGCCAACTCTCTTCCCCCTCCTGTAGAAACCTTGGTCCTTCAAACCACAACTTTGAATCTTTAAGTTCTTCAGCTCTCATTCCCCTAGATAGAAGATCCGCGACGTTTTCCTTCGTGGGCACATACCTCCACTGTGAGCTCCTTGTCGAACGCTGAATTTCCGCGACCCTGTTCGCCACAAATACTTTACAATTCCGACCTAATTGCGTTATCCAATACAAAACGTCTTCACTATCCGTCCAGAAGATGATGTCTTGGATATTTGTCTTCCAACATTGAGATATCTTAAGCCCCAGTCTCACCCCTAATTCTGCTGCCAACAGCTCCAGGCGTGGGATACTCACCACCTTGATTGGCGCTACTCTAGATTTAGCCGCTATTAGGTTCGTTCTTACCCTTCTGCAGATTCTGTTGTTTAGGAGAGGCTTTCCCGTCTTAGCAGTCACAGCCTCTGTCTGGTGAGTTTAGTATTGATATCATTCGGCCAGATCCAAGTGTAGTCCAATTCATCCTCTTTCGCATATGTTGAACTAGCATATCGAAGTAGTCCGAGCAGGTTTGGTTTAGGAGAGGCTTTCAGGTATAGCTGTTCCTCTGTCTGATAAGTTATATGCTGTTTTGTTTTCTAGAAATTAGTTAATTTTTTCGGAGTAGAAAGACTCCATTTTTGAACTTTTATAACGTTTAATAGTTTATATACTATTATAATGTTCATGGGATTTAAGATATTGGAAAGAGATATAATATAGATAAGAACACTAAAAAGTAGAAGAAATAAAACTGTCAATGAGCAGGACCCATACAAGGATCCTTACATTTACTCATTGATAGTTGTGTGGTACGGTTATGATTAGTGTCGTCTTTTCTTCTTCTTTTTACTTTGTTTTTTGTTTATGTTTCTTGGCGCGTCTTTGGTTGTTTCGTCGCAGTTATCATCTTTGTTCACTTCCATATACTCATGCATGGCTCGGAACATTTGTGGGTCAGTTATTATATTATTTAGTAACTTTTCCAAGAGTTTACTACCATCTCCGTCGCATTGGTTGTCAGTGGGGTTATCGTCATTCAGGTTGGGGAGTGATGGTTTCATATTTGTGGATTGTGCTATAGTTGGAAAATCTTTCATAAAATAGGATTCTGCTATAATTGGAGAGTCTTTCATATAATAGGATTCAGTAGTATTTCGGAAGTTATCTTGATAGGATTCAGTAGTATTTCGGAAGTTATCTTGATAGGATTCAGTAGTATTTCGGAAGTTATCTTGATAGGATTCAGTAGTATTTGGGAATTCATCATAATAGGATTCAGTAGTATTTGGGAATTCATCATAATAGGATTCAGTAGTATTTTGGAAGTCATTATCATAGGAGTTTTCAGTATCAGGTAGCTCGGAGTTAGGCATTTGGGATATTGGCGAGTTCATTGAGTTAGTAAGCTCGGATATTTGGTGTAGATGTTCAGGCTTTAGAGGTTCAGATAGGTGTGGATAGGTGGAGATGATCGAGTTTATAAGATTATTGATGTTGGCATACGTTTCTTTGTTTGGATTAGCAGTTATTTCGAAATTGGTGGTATTGGAGGAAATGAGGTTATCGTCATTCAGGGTGGAGAATGTGGGTATCATGTTTATGGATTCTGTAATAGTTGGAAAGTCCTCATAATAGGATTTATCCGTAGTTGATATAGGTTCAGCCATATTTGGGAAGTCATCATCATAGGAGTTTCTAGTAGCTGGTCGATTGATTTCTTGGTTAGTGATTGGTTTTTTTGGAATTGGGCTAGAGTAGTGGGGTCTTGGTAAGTTTATATATATATAGGTTTTCGGGTTCCATATTTTGACGGTTGGTTTTGGTTGAGCATATTGAGGTTTGTTCGTGGTGTTTCTAATCATCGGTAGTCGTCCTAAGGATGACGATCTATACTTTGGGAATATATTGGATTTGGTTACATTTTCTGGGAGTCGGCCGTAGGCCGGCGAGCTGTGGCTTTGAAATTTATCAAATTTGGTAACGTTTTCTGGGAGTCGGCCAAAGGCCGGCGAGCTGTGATTGAATATTACAGTTTCAGGGCTTACGTTTGTTGTGAGTCGGCCGTAGGCCGACGAGCTGCGTATAATTTTTTCGTCCTCCATAGGAGGACGAAAAAAATTTTTACCGTTGTCATCGGATCTGGTTTTTGAAGAAAATATAAACAAATTATTCTGAATTTGTTTTTTTTTTAATTTTTTGCGTTTTTTATTTCTAGCTTTTTTATTTTTATAAATTTTTCTAAAATCATTAAAGAAGTAATTATCATGCTTTTTTTCAAAAAATGTCAATTTTTTCACGTTTTTATTTTTAATAATTTGATTTTTAATAAAATTTTCATTACTTATATTAATTCTATTTACGGTGTTTTTAAAATTATTAGGGTTTTCATTTAAATTAACATTTTTTTAAAA
>CAUHTR010002581.1:0-28292 GCA_959609185.1 Schmidtea polychroa | reverse complement strand
GCTATTCAATGTATCTATCGCATAATTTTGAAAAACTGCTTTACTTGTTGGGATTCCTGGGGTTCCAATATATGTCAATTCCATTTACCAGTGGTTCAATTGATACTCGATTATGTAATCTCTTTGTCCAAATATTAATGCGTATAAGATTTTGTATTTTTGTATTATTACTTTTCGAATCCAATTGCGTAATTAACCAAGGTATTCATAATTCATTGTTAATTGTTTAGCCACATAAATATTTTTGGTGCTGTTCAATTTTATTGGGGGTTCAAAATAGGTTTATTAGATATTTATCTCTATTTCTTCTGCTCCTCCAGCATAATAAACCCAAACTATTTGAGTACATGTTGAATAAATATGAACTTTGTCTAATAATACAACTGTATTAGTTGCATATAACGGGAATACTCTCACTGCCATTTACTGACATTATATTGATACTCATTACTTTTGTAATCAACAAAACTTTATTGATGTAACTCAATGGAGCAGGGTTTTTTGTAAACTTTTGTTTAATTACTGGGTTCCCTGCATCTTTATTTGGTTTTGATCTCAATGGATAACGTGATTCATCTTCTATTATCTTCTTGCATCTATTTACATGAACTATGATTGTCCCAGCCTTTTTATTGTTTTGTGGACGCAATTTTAGGTTAGTCTCTGTCGTATCCAACACTAGATATGGTCCTTTAAAACGGTCGTTGCAATTTCGTTGACAAGCCTTTTGTTGGTTCTGGTTTATTTACATACACGAGATCTCCAATTTTAAATGTCATGCCGCCCGTGCGCGTTTATCATAGCATTCTTATACGCTTCTTGATGATGCCTTATGTTAAGTCCAGCTTGGATCCATACTGACTGTAGTCTTTCATGCATAGCTATTTTATAATCTGACACATCCATATAATGGGAAATAGGTGACTGAAATTCTAGATCGACTGGCATATTGTTTCGTCGTAGATACATGAGATAAAAGGGTGTTTCTCCAGTGCTTTCATTTACTGCATTCCGGTATGGCAAATAAGCATGGTTTAATGAATAAATCCCAATCCTTTGTTTCCTATTTACATAGGATGATATCATATTAATTAGTGTCCCATTAAATCTTTCAACTAGACCATCTGTTTGTGGATGATATGGTGAGGTACTAAGTTTCAATATACCAAATAAATCTGTAATTGATTTAAATAATTCACTCTGAAATTTGTTCCTTGATCTATAAGTAATTTCTTTGGTGCTCCGTATCGAAAAATATATTCTCCACAAATATTTTCGCAACTGTTTCTGCTTTCTGATTTGGCATTGCATAAGCTTCTGGCCATTTAGTAAGATAGTCGCAAAAAACGATAATGTATTTGTTGCCATTTGTTGTCTCCGGCAATGGACCAACGATGTCCATCGCTGTCATTTCCATTGGCGCCTTTGGCACTGGCATAGGCTTAAGCGGAACTTTTATTTTCCGTCCCGTATTTCGTCTTGTTAGGCATATCTCACACGTATGACACCATTGTCTGACATCTTGTTCCATCGTTTTCCAATAATATTTCTTTTTCAATCTTGATAATGTTTTTCGCGCTGATAAATGCCCTCCTAATGCTCCATCGTGATACAACAACAGTAATGATTTTCGATGTTTTGTCGGAACAATAATTAACAAATTTTCATTTTGTACACATTTTAACAAACCATCATGAATAATGTATTTATGGTTCTCTTCGGCAATATGTTTCCAGTCACTCTCCTTTTTGATTGAGACAGCATGTTGACGTAACTGATTTAATTCCTCGTCATTTTCCTGATCATCTTGTAATTTTTCGATATTATTTACCGTTTTAATTGCCAAGAATATTGTATTTTCGCAATTTTTCTCATCTTGATCAACATTATTTTCTACGGGTATTCTCGACATAGCATCCGCATTTGCATTTGATTTTCCTGTACGATACTTTATCTCGAAATCATATTCTTGTAACGCAATTGACCACCTAATTAATTTACTGGCCGAATCTCTGTGCTTCATTAGCCATTGTAACGGATTGTGATCTGTAAAGACGACAAATTTTCTGCCCACTAGATATTGTCGAAAAGTAGTTATCCCATATACCAATGCTAACGTTTCCTTTTCGATTGTCGAATAATTTTTTTCATGAGGTTTCAATGATCTGCTGGCATAAGCAATTACATGATCTTTTTCCCCTTCTACTTGCTGTCCTAATACCGCGCCTAATGCGAAATTACTGGCATCTGTCATTAATATAAACGGTTTTTTAAAGTTCGGACATCTTAATATCGGCTGTTTTATTAAGCTTTCTTTAAGTTTATCAAACGCTTCTTGCTGAGCTGTTGTCCATTTAAATTTTGCTTGCTTTTTCAATAACATGTTCAAAGGTTGTGCTACATGTGAGAAGCTTTTAATAAACTTTCTGTAATAACTAGCTAATCCCAGAAATTGTCGAACCTGATCTACATCCTTGGGAATAGGATATTCCTTAATTTTCTCTACATTTTCTGGATTTGGTTGCAAACCTCGACTCGAAATGATATGACCCACATAAACGACTTCAGATTTTCCCCATTCACATTTGGAGGGTTTTATTTTTAAGTTTACTTCTAACAATCGCTTGAATACTGTTTCCACATCCTGCAAATGTTCCTGAAAACTATTCCAAAATATTATTATATCGTCAATATACACTAATGCATGTGGTATATCGCGCAAAACGAAATTCATACCTCTCTGAAATGTAGCAGGCGCTCCTGTTAATCCGAATGGTAACACGTTAAACTCATATAGACCCTTCCCATCTGAAAATGCAGTTTTCCTTCTATCTTCCTCTTTGACTTTAAATTGATTGTATCCTTTATTAAGATCTATTACCGTAAAATATTGCACCTCCCCCATTTGATCGAACATTTCCTGTGGAACAGGAATAGGATATGTATTTTTCTCGTTACTTGGTTCAATTTTCGATAGTCGACACAAAATCTTAAATCACCGTCCTTCTTTTTAACTACTACTATTGATGATGAGAATGGTGAGGAACTATCTCTTGTTATATTGAATTCTTTCATTGCTTTGATTTGCCGATCACTTTCTTCCTGATGTATGTATGGTATTCTATACGGCCGTAATTTTATTGGGGTTTCGTTGAGTAATGGTATTTCATGCTCAATCACCTGGGCGAGTCCCAGATCATACTCATGTTTTGCGAATACATTTCTATATTTCTTAATAATGCACCGAATTCTTGTTTTGCAAATCCGTCAAATCTTGCTTGTGATCTGAGGTTCTTTATAAATTTTTATATTTCTCGGTAACTTCTGAGCTTCCTCTGATTTGATTTTTGTTAATTTTCCCAATTTGGTTTTGGGTTTTATCTCAACGGATCTTGCACTATAATTCGCTATTCTAACTGGTACTGACTTATTTTGGACTTTCACCACTTCATCACACATAGGCACATCGTATTTTTCAACCAGCTTTTGATTTGGCTCAAATATGTACTCCTCATCTGAGACCCTCATAACATCTGCATAGTATATTACTTCGCTTTTTGGTGGTACTTCCAATGTTTGGTTTAGAAATACCTCTCCTACTTCAGGCACTACTTCACCCATTTGTCCTTTTATTAGTTTTCCAGTTCTCAGATCAAGAGAGATTCCATGTAGTTGCTCCATGACATCCATGCCAATAAGACATTTTACAGGACTTTTTCTCATCACTGATACCCAATGAATTATTTCTTGATCTCCAATTATCAGTTTAACTTCTAATTTTCCAACAATATTTAGTGCATTATGTGACATTGATTTAATAATGTGATTCGTTGGTTTTATTTTGGCTTTCTCCTGATACGTCAAGAAACTTTCCGCTACTATAGTATGACTTGAGCCTGAGTCTAATAAAGCTTCCACTTTTCTCTTGTTAAACTGTATGTTTATTCGAGGTTGTTTTCCTCCTACTACTGTTGTCATTAGTGCATAGCTGCATGGTAGACCAAGCATATTCTTTCTTTCAATTTCCGCACTCGTTGGTTCAATCTTCTCTAATTCTATTGTGATATTATCGACCGATTTCATCTCCTTTAGTTTTTCACTTGGATATACTGGTGCTGTTGGTCTAAATGTCGGGGTATACCATCTACTAAGAGTATCAATCCAGCTTAATTTTGGCATTGGTTCAAGCAAGAACCTGGACTCTGGCTCTACTTTACTCTTTATTACACTTTTTCGAAAGCATTTATGCTCCGATTCCCCGTTGTTGTTATCATCATTATGATCGTCGTTTTTATCTTCCGACTGACACGTCGATTCCTCACTTTTTCGGCCATTTCTTAATTGTGCCCTTACTCTTGCCATTTCTTTAAATTGATGATCTGTAATAAAGAATCTAGCCAACAATGGAATACAACCAATAACTAATTTCCATGACCATCCCGATATTGTGTATATTCGATGTACTGACAACATTTGCGACACTACCACCTTTGCCGTTATCATAATCACGTAAATTCCAATTAAACCTGCACATGCTTGTCCCAAAAACATGAACTTGCCCCAAATCTTTTCCATCGTTTTATACGTAGCTCGTTTGAAATGATCAGGTGTTAGCAAATTTTCGTAATTTACTGTTCCTTCTCCATTCGGTAATACTGTGTCAATCATTTCTGAAATTATCCGTTCCTTTTTGGATGGAAACAACAAATTCCTTTGAGCTTCTTCGATATCTTCGCTTGCATACAAGCCCATTTGTGCCATTTTGTTTAGTGATGTGAAATTTATCAGGTATTCTAAATTTGTTAATTCTAGTTTGTCTGGAGTCTTGACCCCACGATAATCTGGTAAGGCTATCCATGAGTCTGTAGCTAATCGGTATAAAAGGGCTAACAATCGATTGCATTGCAAAAGTTTTGGTTTAGTTTGTTCATCAAGCAAGATTCTAGTTATCGGTTCCATAAATCGTACCTTTCCCCCAAAGCTTACTGGTAATTCATTCGTACATTTTTCGTATTTGGCAATTTTCACTGTGACTTCTTTGCATTTGTAACTGTATAATGCTTCTCCAAATATTCTCGCAAACACTCCATTTTCTGATATTAGCATAGGTGCTACTAAATTTGGATTCGTAATTGCCATCGCCATCCGATTTCGGAGAATCTCTTTATTCAACTTACAATCGTTCAGAATCATTTCTCTATATACATTTTCCATGATGTTTTGACTAAAATGAAACAAATAATCAATTTATTATTAAAATAATGAGTAAGTTTAATGTCATCTCTGTGAATTTTAATTTTTGCTTCTTCCACAACATTTCTAGACACGTAAACACCTTTATAATTTGTTACATATACCATTCGACCACATTTATTTGTGATTTCCTTTTTTATAAATCGCATTCCATCTGCTGGTAACGTAGACATTAAAACTGTTCCCATTTGCTTTGTCCATACTGGGGTTGATTTAATGGTATTATTTGGTCTATAATTCATATTGAAATTATCTGGTTTATCTCTAAACTGTTCTCCTACTAGCTCTTTAAAGTTCATAGTTTTTAAGTGCGCTAAATTACACTTATTTGTTTCTACATTATAAACAAGAATCGATTCCCTGTTTGACAATGTGTTTGTTTCATATTACAGAATGGATGAGTTTGTAATTTTCCCGTATCATCATCGAAAGCTCCTTCAAACTCTCTCAACTCCGTGAGATATTCTTCTAGCACCACTGTTTGCTGAATAATTTTACCGTTCATTTTATATGGTTCACCTTCACAGTCGCCATTTGCTTTCATAACTCCCTTTACAATTATTGTTTCTCGTATTCTATGGTTCAATTTTGCCTTTAAACGAATTTCTGGACTTATTTTTAATTCTCCTGTTTGAAATGCTGCTAGACAGTTTTCTGGAAGCACCTCGACTGGCCTAGGTATCGCATGCATTTTTATGAGTGACGTATGGCTCCATTTACCACAATAGAATACAAATGTTGTATGTTTGACAATACACTCTCTCACTTGAGTTCTTCGCAGATCAGACTCTTGATACACATAATATTTTACGTCATTTTCTATTTTTAAACTGCTCGGATACGCACCTGGGCATTCCGACATATCTACTACCGAATAAACTTTTCCCATTTCAGTTTGGGAACAATCGTACGCAACTAAAGATGATGTCTGTGTAATTATTGCACAAAACGTAATCACCATAAACATCGCCCATGGAAATATCATAGTTTTTCTTAGTTCTGGCTTAACTCTTTCATTTACTCGTCTTTGGGGTGGACTCATTTCTTGCTTCTCATTTTTCTTTTCTGTTAGAGATGAACACAGTGTTCTCCAACCACCTTTTTCGTTTACCCAGCTCATTAAATATTCGTTTACTAGCCGGGCAGCGATGTCTATCAAATTTTCTAACTTGTCTGACCTTGCGAACGTATGCGTTCCAATTTCTAAAACAACATAAGTTAAAGCTATTATTATAACTTCCTTATTAATTTCATTTTTTGCCAAATTTTCAATTACTGATCTCTCGCAAAATGTATTCTCTTCGCCAAATTTCTGCATCACTTCAGGAAGCCTATTCTTCATCTCTTTAACTATTTCTTTCAGTTCATCATCTACCTCTACTTCTATGTCGAACATTGGATATACTGCTTTAACGAGATGTTTCAACATTTTCTTAGTTTCGTCGACGTCCTGTTCTAGCCTCACTAAATATTTCTTTATTTCATATAAAGTTCTAACTTTCTTATTTTTGATTTCACCATTTATTTCGCCTTCAGGTACAAGTGGCTCTCCTTGTACGTCTGGTTCTGTGGACTGATCTTTGTTATCAGGATCTTTTTGCTCATTATCACTAACGATTTCATCAATTTCTTTATTTCCCTTAACTTTTTCATCTTGTTCCTCTGTGTCAGGCTTGTTAGACTCAATATTTACTTCTAAACTCACTCCTTTTACTACGACTATATGGTTCACTAAATATCCCACTCGTCTATCTCGGATCGAATATCCGTTTTCATCCAGCTCTTGTGGTACACACCCACAATCATATAGGTATTCATCATCGTCAAGTTCTTCACCTTTGTACATTACTATAATAATTCCATCTTTTCCCAGCGTTTCAGCCGCTCTCTTCCGCAATTTTCGGACCTTTGCACACCAATGCTCGTCTACATATTCCGTTTTGCCATATCCCTCATAATCTAATGCTATCAAAAATGGCTTTAACTCTACTCTTGCCTTTCTGAGCTCCTTGCCCAATCTTTGCAATAAACTTCTTAATAACTTGGCATATCTGGTTTTCACATGTAAATATGGTCGTATTGCATTCACTATTTTTAGTTTATCGTTTTCCTCCATTTCTAATTTCTCAATAATCTGTAACTTCTCATTGATTTCATCTTCATCTCCAATATATAACGCATCATTTAATTCCTCTAATATCTCCCTTGAATTCCTTTTGTCTATTATTTTACTACTCATTATTTCATCACTAGTAATTACATTTTCCATTCTTAATTCATTTGTACTCCCTGGTATAAATCCACAATCTACCAAAAATTCGTCATTTTCTAACAATCTCTCATTAAATCTCAACTCTATCATGCATCCTTCCCCTTTTTCTTTTAATTTATTCTTTAAATCATTTACACAATCATTTGCCTCACAACGACAACATAATACATCAATCTCGTTTACTACTTCCACCAAAATGGAATCTAACCCAGTTTTCTCTCTCAAAGCTTTTCCAAATATTTTCATTAATTCTTTAATTTCTTCTTTATACTTTGGATTCATATTATAGTAGTTAACGCACAAGCTAATTACACTTTTTATCTTTCTCATACTCAAAGATATTTGACTTAATTCTCTCAACGATTTGATCACTTTAGCCGACTCTATTTCATTATTTCCAATTAGTTTTTCGATTCTGGTCATTATCATTGTTGCTTTTTCACTTTCTAAATCATCTTTTATAACTCTCCTTTTCGACTCTTTTTCATTCAATTCCTCTTGCGACTCATACATCATGTGATTATTGTAGTCCTCTTCTGATTCAAACTTTGACATCAATCGATCCAAACGTCGACCCATTTCTCTCACTTCGCTTTCAATTCTTTCATTAAAATTATCTGGCTGAATAAAAGCTACATTATCCATCTGCGGTTTGTCACTCTGAAACCTAATCGATTTCTTTAATATGGGCCTTTGGAATTTATCCATATTTCTTGGACATGATCTAGCCATGTGTCCATAACTTCTGCATGAATGACATTGAATTTGTCCTTGTAGATTTACTTTATCTCTCTGCGGTGATGGTGATGTTGATGTTGATCTTGACCTGGCAAAACAATTTCGTGACACATGCCCTTTTCTTCCGCAATTAAAGCATTGTAAGTTATCATTAGTTCTCTGCTCATTAATGTTCGCTTTAGTGAAACTTTTCGCACCATTTCCTTTTAACCAATCAGGCCACATTTGCCTTGGACTCCGTTGTACATTATTTTTGGACCAGCATTGATTGCTGTCATGTCCCATTCTTTGGCAATTATCACACTGAATCGGAATTGGGCTTCTCTGTACTCTATTTTTAAACCAGCATTGGTTAACATGGTGTCCAATCCTTTGGCAATGACTACATTGGATGGGACCTTCCTTTCCATCTGTTTGAATATCTGTTGACTTGTTCGACTCAAATTTGGATCTAAATTTTGGTGATGGACTACTTGTTTGTTGAAAACGATTGTTTCTAATTTGGGTTACTGATCTTTAGCTTGCGCCTGAGATGACTGCAAACGACTCTGATTTTGACTGTGTGCTTTTTAAATTTAGCTCAATTTTCATTGCCTTTTTGATCAATTCATCAAAGTCATTAAAATCAACATAGCATAAAGCCTTTTTAATTTCTTTCTTTACTCCTGACAAGAATTGATCCTGCAATAATTCTTTTACCTGCTTTGCCATCTCGGCCTGTTCTGGTTTCACTTCGAACGCTTTCTCTGCAAGAGTAATAAATGATAAGCAAACTCACTTACCGATTCCTCTGGCTTTTGTACGCGGTTATAGAATTTCTGTCGCATTATCCGTTTGATATCCCCTCTGATTAATTTCGTGGCTAAAGCGTCTTTCAACTTGGTCCAGTCATTTGCTACTATTCTTTTATCAATTTGTTGCCACGCTTCTCTGGCTGCTCCTTTTAGGTATAGCGGTAATCTTTGCACCATTATCGATTGGCTCCATCCATAGGCCGTCGCATACATATAGTAATCTGCCATAAAATCGACAAATTCCAGCGGATCTTCACCGTACTGATCTACAGGTAGTTTTTGACAACTCGCATAATCATTGCCTTCCTTGCCGTTGCCAACCGTGGACACAGGTGTTTCGTCATTGTTATTTGTATTATTGGTTAGTCTTTGGGTACTCATTAAATTCTCTATTAGTGTTTGGCTTCTCAATTTATAAAATGATCGGGTCAACACAGGCTTTACTCGTCTAAAATTCAAAGTGTTACAATTACAAAATTTACCTTTCGTTTTAATTTTGACTTTTCAACAATCAATCGTTACAAATTTTCCCACTTTGCTTCAATTATAAAATCACCACTTTAATAATTCTCTAATAATGTTCACCACTTTCAAATAAACGTTTCACTTCAATATTTATTTACTTAATTATTATTATCTTTTTCCAAATTTTTCCGATACTTTACTAATCTCAACAAATTTTCACCGATCTTTTTATTCTTCGGTATCACTCAAATATTATCACAATTTCAACAAATTTTCACCGACTTTTGATCACGTCGGGCTCACCAAATATGTTGGGTTTTTAATGCAAGTCGGTACTACGGTCTGACTCCTTTGTGTTCTTTTCCAAATAAATAAATAAATAAATAACCCAACACAAAATCTTTATTGACACTGATGCAGTTACACTTTTACACTTGTATTAGTTTACTCACACTTGATACAATCAGGTTTTGTCTGCACTTCTCAATTTGCCAACAAATCTCACGCAGGGGTAGATCTTCCAACGGGAGATGTCCCTTTCTGGTACGTTCGATTTTTAAATGGTTTAATTTCTACTAACTTTAATATTTCCTTTTTCGCTCTCGTCAAACTTCTATTTTCTTTTCTTCGACCAACTGGCATTTTGTTTTCTTGCCAGTTGCTTTTATACTCGCTTGGTAATTGACTTTATTTTTGCCAATTATTTTTGGTTTTATTTCCCCCCGGGCTTCAGTAGCATATAATGAGGACTCCAGGACACTTTCAAGGTCATGGAATATCAAGATCAAATATAGGTCAATTGAATCATTTATTTATTTATTTATTTATTTATTTTTTTTTTAAATTAACATTTTATTTAATTACTTCTTTTTAATTTTTTCTTTTTAATTTTATTAATTAATTAATTTATGATGTTATATTTTAATTACTTACTTTAGTTAATTTTTAATTTATTACATTTAATTAATTTATTAGTTTATTAATATTTTATTTTAATTACTTACGCTATTTAATTACTATTATTATTATTATTATTATTTTTTATTTTATTTATTTATTTTTTTTTAATTAATTTATTTTTTAATTTAAATTTTATTTAATTACTTCTATTTATTTTTTTTTCTTTTTAATTTTCTTAATTAATTATTTTATTATGTTTTTATTTTAGTATTATTTTATTTATTTATTATTATTATTATTATTTTTTTTTTAATTTTACATTTACATTATATTCTAACAAGAGGTAAATTATAACAATAATATTTCAATTTGAATAAAATTTTAATTAGTAATTATTCAATTTGAATAAAATTTTAATTAGAAATTATTTAATTTATTATAAAATAAAACGCTGAGTTAATTTTAGATAAACCGGATATTAATTTTTCGGAAAAAATAAATAAAATAAACACGAAAATAATATTTCTTACTTGAAACTAATTATCTAAAATAATTGGACAAATGAATTGTTAAATGATAAAACATATTTTAATTAACGAAGACAAATTATTCACAATATATATTTTATTATTCACATAAATTTAATTGTTAAAGTGCTTGTTTCGATTTGCATTCATTTCTAGACATAGCAGTTGCAATATGCATTTGGCGAATCTTATAGTGACCGTAGGCATAACTTTCATTACAATTGTACCAATACCTTTTATCGTCCAAACATTGGAGAGCTCGTTTTTCTGTCATGAAAGTATACAACTGATGATTGACACTTCCTATTCTTTTTTGTGGGATGCTCACTGTTCCACCATCAGTATACACTTTTTTATAGGCTTCACGTGTAAGATTAGAGTTTGTAAGTCTTATTCCTTTGGCTTTTAGAGTGTTTTTATCGCCTTGGAGTGAGTAGCACTTGGGTCGAAGAAACACCCATTCTTTATATTGATTTCCTTTATTCTCATCCTTAACTTTCCCGATTACAGAACAAATTTTATCAGAGAACAACGGATCGGTCACTGGATAATTTGAAGTATCTAGGAGCCCATCTTCAATCATTTTTGGATATAGTTGTAAGCGTAAATCTACATTTTTACACTCTAAAAAGAAGGAATCTGTGTCACCAGCTACGATATTAATTTGACAATTGAATTTTTCTCTATAACTCTGTAGTTCTTTTATTGAAATTGGTACATGCGAAGTTTGGATAAATCAAGTACGGTTTGTCCAATATACATTGGTCTATCTAAACACACAATTTCCTTATTGAGTATAACAGCAATGAGATCATCCGCAATCTTGATGCTACGACGAAACATAGGATGACTACAATAAGTTATCAATCTTTTGCTTTTGCTGCATAATCTCAAATTTATACGTTTCTTCAAGTTTTCCACAGTTTTACCGTATAAACTGTTGTTCTTTAACTTATAATAATCTCGCTGAAACGAATCCGTACTAGCTGCTCTCATTTTAATATTTTAATCAATATATCCTTTGAAAATAGCCACTTGTTTGAATTCTACAGCACGATTAACTTTTGTGACTTTTGCGCCGTAACTCAACCACTCTGTCAAAACTCTACCATTAACTACATAGTTTTTCTTAGGCTCATGAGTTAACAACAGCTTTTCAACTTTACTAACAGGCGGATAACATAGCTCAGGAGCTATAGGTAAATCATCTAGTTTATCTTGTATACTATCAGGAATGACGATGTCAACCTCTAGAACATATCCACGATCTCCATCAAACTCATCCCCATTTGCACATCTTTCAACAATACCATTCATTTCAGTCTGATCTTCTAACCATCTAAATTCCCCAACAGGAAGTTTTTGCGACAGCGCCCATCCATATAAATTATTAACATCTAGGTATGACATTTGTGTTGATTCATCAGCTTCAACATGATGTTTGTTGATAAATGTCATTCCACCACGAATACCAGCTTCAAATAAACGGTAAAGCTCTGGATCTTGAATAAGTTCTACCGGTTCAGGTAACTGTTTAATAGCTGATGCCCAACTTAATCCGGGTATGGAAACAAACGATAAAGCCTCAAGTCCATCTTCGTCAAATGTTTTTTCTCTGAAAGCTTCAAAAACATCGGCCAACAGAAAAACATCCAGCTTGAGATATATTAGCATGTAATCTAGCAGTGTCTCACAGTTGTATTGTCGCCAGATTCGATTTGCATGTATATAATCTTCTTCACTAACTCCCTCCCAAATCGGTGGTAATTCTGTTATTGACTGTAAAACATCCATTGATGTAGCCATATCATAAGGAAAAATGGTTTTACAAGTCATCATCTGTGATTCGAAAACATCTGAGGTCAGTGGAAGACATGGTAAATTTTTTGATAAATTTGCCAAGCTGCTATTTAAAAATTGTAAAGAATCAATGAATCTAATTCTTCTGCCTTTCGATGTCGCTGTAAGTGTGAGAAACTTTTCTGTTGATTGAGGAATAACATTTAAATTCCAATCAGGGAATTTTCCAATTGCATATTTTAATATATGATGAATGTCATATCCACGAAGATTATGAAATACAACAGGTAAAGACGGATTGATTCTTCTAGCCAAGTTGCAATCTTGACATGCTGCTCCGAGATATTGACCAGTAAAATGATCATGATCTCGAACAGGTATATTGATAATCTTTTTACAAAGGTAGCAATGAGTTTGATTCGTAAATTCTTCCTGCTGTTCCCAAGTGAGTTCCATCATTTCCTTTGATCCATTAATTTTATACCACGGATAAACTATGTCTGTAGCTATATCATCCAATGCTTGTATGAACTGAATGATACAGTTTTCCCCAACAAATGTTTCATTTCGGATCGGACAACCTTGATGAAGAAGCACAAATTCAGATGCAATCGGCTCATGTTTTTGGAAGTGTTTGTCATCTAGAGGTAATATCGATTCAAAGTCCGCGTAGACAACAAACTGCTGTTTTATAGTTTTACTCCAGTCTTTAAATTCGATATATTTATTCTCTGGCATTGAGTATAGAGTCGTCCGCTCCACATTTTTCCTACAAAGACCTATATGTCTTTCAAAAGCAGGACGTTTTCGAAACCCATGAAGACATGTATGACACCATTGTGATTGGATTCTGACTCCTTCTACTCTATCTCTGTAATTCAGCAGTCGATCGAGATTGGTTACAGCCAAAAAATGATAATTTAATTCTAAAATTTAGTTAATATTTTAATGATTAAAGGAAATATTACCTTCTTCAATCAATAAGAGATATATCTGAGATCCCGTCGAAGTACTTCTATATACCAAGTCAACGAACGGATTCTTGAAAATATCATTAGTTTTTTGTTTAATTGGATCTTTATTATATTTGAGAACATTGATCGCTAGATTAGGATTCATTGCTTCAAATTGGCAAATGTTAACCAACTTCATTGGAAACCAATCTGATTTCCATTTTAACTCTAAATATATATATATATATTTTTAGAATGATATAAATATATATTACCACTTAAATTATATTTCATTACTCTTTCTCTGTGGTGTTTTATGTCATCATAATGTAATACAGCCAGTATGCCATATAAAAAGCAGAATTGATCATTATTTTGAACATTAACTAAAGCCTGACAGTTTTTCAGGTAATTTGGCGTTTTAATGTAACTTGAACCTAAGTAAATATCTTGATTTATATATATAATAATGTAAATAAACTTACCAGATACATGTATTATGTCTGATAATTTAGTTAAAATCATAGTAACTTCTAATATTTTATGAATTCTCCACCCACTACTTTGTTGAGTGTATTTCTCCAACTTTTCTTTTAATTTTTCAATTCCATCATTAATAAATGAAGATGACATTGTAATTGCTTTATTCGACAAACACCATTTTTTAATTTCACCATCCTCTTTGATAAACTCTGCACAAAGTCCAAATTGGATTTTTACTGTCCCCATTCGTTGAATATGATCTTCTATTTCTTTGATGAGACAATCTGGAACAACAATGTCAGGAGAATTAATTGCAGATACATCGCTTGTCAATTCAACACGAGAACCATTTAAGTCAGACTCCCGACGTGGACACAATTGTATGTTAGAGTCTCCATTTCCGTAAAATATTGACTTTCGTTTTGTGGTGCCAGAGTTTTGTCTAACTATATTTATAATTAATATTAAACAACTTAAATAACATAACTTGTAACATATTCTTTAATCTGCTTAGGATCGTATGATGTATTCATTTTCGATTGTACTATAAAAAATTAATAATTGTTAATAGTAGAAAGAGTATTACTTTTAGTGATCATCCTGCTCTTCGTTTCTTCGAATCTTCTAAGATGGTGTCCGTGTTGTCGTACAAACATTAACCACCTACCTGGTGATATAATGAGACATTCCGGACATATGTAACCCGATAAGGTAGAGTCATTTATCTTGAAATATGATGATGTAACTGATTTACAGTTCTCCACATCTTCATGACTTTCGGCAATACAAAATTTATATAAACTGCATCCGTTCACTAAAAGAAAATAATCATTAATATTAGATAGAGAATAAAAAATTATTCACTTATATAAGATAAATTAAAAGTTTAAATGACAAACATTTGAAAAGTTAGTGCTTATATATTACACATGATTAAATTCTGACCAATCAAAATCAAGGAAGGGGTAGGAAAAATAAATATATTCTGACCAATCAAAATCAAGGAAGGGGTAGGAAAAATAAATGCATTACGTTGCAGTATTTTAAAACTTCAATATATTTTAAAACACATTTTGATGCTAAAGTTGACTTATTTAACATTTTCATAATAATTTAATAAAAATAATGTGATGAACCCACAAAGTAATATCATTTTTCATCAAATTGCACAACAGTAATAACGTTTTCATAAAATTGTAACAAAGTAATAACATATTTCAGAAAATTTCAACAAAGTTGTAAAATATTTATCAAATTGTAACTAAAATAATAAAAATATTGCAACAAAGTAATAAAATAATGATGTTAATTGGGACAAATCAATACATTATTTCGAAGACGGACAACAAATTAAAAAAAATATTGTAATAAATTGTGAAGTCTTTCAGTAAATTACAACAAAGTAATAACATATTTCGGAAATATTTCACCAGATGTAAAATATTTAAGCAAATTGTTATAAGATTATAAAAATATTTCAACAAAGTAATAAAATAATACAACATTTTAAACTCTAGATCAATCCATTTTATAGAAAATTAAATTTTATCTCTATAATATATGAATAAATATACAAGGAAATTACGTTAACTGTATGAAAAATACAAATTTATCGTAAAAACATGTGTGTATTACACACAACATACGAGACATAATTTTTAATCAATCCATTTTATAGAAAATTAAATTTTATCTATATATTATATGAATAAATATCCAAGGAAATTACGTTAACGTATAATAAATACAAATTTATCGTAAAAACATGTGTGTATTACACACAAAGCGACAAACTAAAGTTTTAATTGAGCCATTTTGTAGAGAATTATTGATTTGTCCCAATTAACATCATTACTTTATTACTTTGTTGCAATATTTTTATTATTTTAGTTACAATTTGATAAATATTTTACAACTTTGTTGAAATTTTCTGAAATATGTTACTACTTCGTTGTAATATTTTATAATCTTGTTACAATTTGCTTAAATATTTTACAACTGTTGAAAATTTATCTGAAATATGTTATTACTTTGTTACAATTTTATGAAAACGTTATTACTGTTTTGCAATTTGATGAAAAATGATATTACTTTGTGGGTTCATCACATTATTTTTATTAAATTATTATGAAAATGTTAAATAAGTCAACTTTAGCATCAAAATGTGTTTTAAAATATATTGAAGTTTTAAAATACTGCAACGTAATGCATTTATTTTTCCTACCCCTTCCTTGATTTTGATTGGTCAGAATATATTTATTTTTTCCTACCCCTTCCTTGATTTTGATTGGTCAGAATTTAATCATGTGTAATATATATAAGCAGTAACTTTTCAAATGTTTGTCATTTAAACTTTTAATTTATCTTATATAAGTGAATAATTTTTTATTCTCTATCTAATATTAATGATTATTTTCTTTTAGTGAACGGATGCAGTTTATATAAATTTTGTATTGCCGAAAGTCATGAAGATGTGGAGAACTGTAAGTCAGTTACATCATCATATTTCAAGATAAATGACTCTACCTTATCGGGTTACATATGTCCGGAATGTCTCATTATATCACCAGGTAGGTGGTTAATGTTTGTACGACAACACGGACACCATCTTAGAAGATTCGAAGAAACGAAGAGCAGGATGATCACTAAAAGTAATACTCTTTCTACTATTAACAATTATTAATTTTTTATAGTACAATCGAAAATGAATACATCATACGATCCTAAGCAGATTAAAGAATATGTTACAAGTTATGTTATTTAAGTTGTTTAATATTAATTATAAATATAGTTAGACAAAACTCTGGCACCACAAAACGAAAGTCAATATTTTACGGAAATGGAGACTCTAACATACAATTGTGTCCACGTCGGGAGTCTGACTTAAATGGTTCTCGTGTTGAATTGACAAGCGATGTATCTGCAATTAATTCTCCTGACATTGTTGTTCCAGATTGTCTCATCAAAGAAATAGAAGATCATATTCAACGAATGGGTACAGTAAAAATCCAATTTGGACTTTGTGCAGAGTTTATCAAAGAGGATGGTGAAATTAAAAAATGGTGTTTGTCGAATAAAGCAATTACAATGTCATCTTCATTTATTAATGATGGAATTGAAAAATTAAAAGAAAAGTTGGAGAAATACACTCAACAAAGTAGTGGGTGGAGAATTCATAAAATATTAGAAGTTACTATGATTTTAACTAAATTATCAGACATAATACATGTATCTGGTAAGTTTATTTACATTATTATATATATAAATCAAGATATTTACTTAGGTTCAAGTTACATTAAAACGCCAAATTACCTGAAAAACTGTCAGGCTTTAGTTAATGTTCAAAATAATGATCAATTCTGCTTTTTATATGGCATACTGGCTGTATTACATTATGATGACATAAAACACCACAGAGAAAGAGTAATGAAATATAATTTAAGTGGTAATATATATTTATATCATTCTAAAAATATATATATATATATTTAGAGTTAAAATGGAAATCAGATTGGTTTCCAATGAAGTTGGTTAACATTTGCCAATTTGAAGCAATGAATCCTAATCTAGCGATCAATGTTCTCAAATATAATAAAGATCCAATTAAACAAAAAACTAATGATATTTTCAAGAATCCGTTCGTTGACTTGGTATATAGAAGTACTTCGACGGGATCTCAGATATATCTCTTATTGATTGAAGAAGGTAATATTTCCTTTAATCATTAAAATATTAACTAAATTTTAGAATTAAATTATCATTTTTTGGCTGTAACCAATCTCGATCGACTGCTGAATTACAGAGATAGAGTAGAAGGAGTCAGAATCCAATCACAATGGTGTCATACATGTCTTCATGGGTTTCGAAAACGTCCTGCTTTTGAAAGACATATAGGTCTTTGTAGGAAAAATGTGGAGCGGACGACTCTATACTCAATGCCAGAGAATAAATATATCGAATTTAAAGACTGGAGTAAAACTATAAAACAGCAGTTTGTTGTCTACGCGGACTTTGAATCGATATTACCTCTAGATGACAAACACTTCCAAAAACATGAGCCGATTGCATCTGAATTTGTGCTTCTTCATCAAGGTTGTCCGATCCGAAATGAAACATTTGTTGGGGAAAACTGTATCATTCAGTTCATACAAGCATTGGATGATATAGCTACAGACATAGTTTATCCGTGGTATAAAATTAATGGATCAAAGGAAATGATGGAACTCACTTGGGAACAGCAGGAAGAATTTACGAATCAAACTCATTGCTACCTTTGTAAAAAGATTATCAATATACCTGTTCGAGATCATGATCATTTTACTGGTCAATATCTCGGAGCAGCATGTCAAGATTGCAACTTGGCTAGAAGAATCAATCCGTCTTTACCTGTTGTATTTCATAATCTTCGTGGATATGACATTCATCATATATTAAAATATGCAATTGGAAAATTCCCTGATTGGAATTTAAATGTTATTCCTCAATCAACAGAAAAGTTTCTCACACTTACAGCGACATCGAAAGGCAGAAGAATTAGATTCATTGATTCTTTACAATTTTTAAATAGCAGCTTGGCAAATTTATCAAAAAATTTACCATGTCTTCCACTGACCTCAGATGTTTTCGAATCACAGATGATGACTTGTAAAACCATTTTTCCTTATGATATGGCTACATCAATGGATGTTTTACAGTCAATAACAGAATTACCACCGATTTGGGAGGGAGTTAGTGAAGAAGATTATATACATGCAAATCGAATCTGGCGACAATACAACTGTGAGACACTGCTAGATTACATGCTAATATATCTCAAGCTGGATGTTTTTCTGTTGGCCGATGTTTTTGAAGCTTTCAGAGAAAAAACATTTGACGAAGATGGACTTGAGGCTTTATCGTTTGTTTCCATACCCGGATTAAGTTGGGCATCAGCTATTAAACAGTTACCTGAACCGGTAGAACTTATTCAAGATCCAGAGCTTTACCGTTTATTTGAAGCTGGTATTCGTGGTGGAATGACATTTATCAACAAACATCATGTTGAAGCTGATGAATCAACACAAATGTCATACCTAGATGTTAATAATTTATATGGATGGGCGCTGTCGCAAAAACTTCCTGTTGGGGAATTTAGATGGTTAGAAGATCAGACTGAAATGAATGGTATTGTTGAAAGATGTGCAAATGGGGATGAGTTTGATGGAGATCGTGGATATGTTCTAGAGGTTGACATCGTCATTCCTGATAGTATACAAGATAAACTAGATGATTTACCTATAGCTCCTGAGCTATGTTATCCGCCTGGTAGTAAAGTTGAAAAGCTGTTGTTAACTCATGAGCCTAAGAAAAACTATGTAGTTAATGGTAGAGTTTTGACAGAGTGGTTGAGTTACGGCGCAAAAGTCACAAAAGTTAATCGTGCTGTAGAATTCAAACAAGTGGCTATTTTCAAAGGATATATTGATTACAATACCAAAATGAGAGCAGCTAGTACGGATTCGTTTCAGCGAGATTATTATAAGTTAAAGAACAACAGTTTATACGGTAAAACTGTGGAAAACTTGAAGAAACGTATAAATTTGAGATTATGCAGCAAAAGCAAAAGATTGATAACTTATTGTAGTCATCCTATGTTTCGTCGTAGCATCAAGATTGCGGATGATCTCATTGCTGTTATACTCAATAAGGAAATTGTGTGTTTAGATAGACCAATGTATATTGGACAAACCGTACTTGATTTATCCAAACTTCGCATGTACCAATTTCAATAAAAAGAACTACAGAGTTATAGAGAAAAATTCAATTGTCAAATTAATATCGTAGCTGGTGACACAGATTCCTTCTTTTTAGAGTGTAAAAATGTAGATTTACGCTTACAACTATATCCAAAAATGATTGAAGATGGGCTCCTAGATACTTCAAATTATCCAGTGACCGATCCGTTGTTCTCTGATAAAATTTGTTCTGTAATCGGGAAAGTTAAGGATGAGAATAAAGGAAATCAATATAAAGAATGGGTGTTTCTTCGACCCAAGTGCTACTCACTCCAAGGCGATAAAAACACTCTAAAAGCCAAAGGAATAAGACTTACAAACTCTAATCTTACACGTGAAGCCTATAAAAAAGTGTATACTGATGGTGGAACAGTGAGCATCCCACAAAAAAGAATAGGAAGTGTCAATCATCAGTTGTATACTTTCATGACAGAAAAACGAGCTCTCCAATGTTTGGACGATAAAAGGTATTGGTACAATTGTAATGAAAGTTATGCCTACGGTCACTATAAGATTCGCCAAATGCATATTGCAACTGCTATGTCTAGAAATGAATGCAAATCGAAACAAGCACTTTAACAATTAAATTTATGTGAATAATAAAATATATATTGTGAATAATTTGTCTTCGTTAATTAAAATATGTTTTATCATTTAACAATTCATTTGTCCAATTATTTTAGATAATTAGTTTCAAGTAAGAAATATTATTTTCGTGTTTATTTTATTTATTTTTTCCGAAAAATTAATATCCGGTTTATCTAAAATTAACTCAGCGTTTTATTTTATAATAAATTAAATAATTTCTAATTAAAATTTTATTCAAATTGAATAATTACTAATTAAAATTTTATTCAAATTGAAATATTATTGTTATAATTTACCTCTTGTTAGAATATAATGTAAATGTAAAATTAAAAAAAAATAATAATAATAATAATAAATAAATAAAATAATACTAAAATAAAAACATAATAAAATAATTAATTAAGAAAATTAAAAAGAAAAAAAAATAAATAGAAGTAATTAAATAAAATTTAAATTAAAAAATAAATTAATTAAAAAAAAATAAATAAATAAAATAAAAAATAATAATAATAATAATAATAGTAATTAAATAGCGTAAGTAATTAAAATAAAATATTAATAAACTAATAAATTAATTAAATGTAATAAATTAAAAATTAACTAAAGTAAGTAATTAAAATATAACATCATAAATTAATTAATTAATAAAATTAAAAAGAAAAAATTAAAAAGAAGTAATTAAATAAAATGTTAATTTAAAAAAAAATAAATAAATAAATAAATAAATAAATGATTCAATTGACCTATATTTGATCTTGATATTCCATGACCTTGAAAGTGTCCTGGAGTCCTCATTATATGCTACTGGCTTCCTCTTGGAGGTCTAATTTAATTGAAGGGAATTTGTTCATTTTCTTTGACGGCGCTTTTTACTTTTTAACAGGCTAAATTAATTGCCTTCCCAAAATTGGATTTCTCCGGCTAAATTAATTGCCTTCCCGAAATTGGATTTCTCAATTCGCTCGGGTTTTCCATTGTATCGGGTTTCCCATTAGCTCGGGTTCTCCATTAGCTCGGGTTTCCCATTAGCTCGGGTTTTCCATTAGTTAATTAATTTTTAATTAATTTTTGTTTTTTGTAATTTATTCCTTTTAGGGACCCCCCATTGATTTTATTTTATTATAGCTGAACTCGTCTCATTATTTAGCATCCGCCCATACCAGTTTCCCCCAGAAAATATTCATTTTTTAAAATTTTTGATTTTTAATTAATATTTTGTACTTTAAATTTTTATTTTGAATTTGGTGTTTTTGTCAGTTTTCACCTCATTTTTATGCCTCTCTTGTTGAACCCCAACACAATACACTAACGTTAATAAACAGAGTAGATCTCAGACCTAAATTAATCACAACTCTACAATTCATAATTAATGTAGACGGTTAAATATCATCAAGAACCAACTCTACCTATACGTTTGTCGAATCTAGATTTATAAAAGTCTTAAATCAATTTTCTAGTAATAGTGTAAAGTAAAGATTTTTTAAAAATGATTGATTTAGTAGTGATAGTATTCATAAAGGTGTTCGACATGGGTATCAGCAAGACTTGGATTTTAAATTGAATAGACTCTAAACTAACTATAAAAATACAAATCGTAACCCACAAAAGTATAAATTATCCTCTCAATTTCATAAAAATGTGAATTATACTTATAGATTTAATTTCTTCGAAATATAAATTATGATTAGTTATAAAGGTATAAATTATAAATTTAATTTCTTGAAATTATAAATTACAAATTTATATTGACGATAAAAATTATAAATTATAACTCTAAGTTAATTATAAAAGTATAAATTATAAAATTATATTAGCTTTAGAAATATAAACTATAAATTGAACTTCACTAAATATAAATTATAAACTTAAAAGTATAAATTATAAAATTATATGGGCTCTAAAATATAAACTATAAATTTAACTTCATAAAAATATAAATTATAAACTTATATTAGCTGAAAGACTATAAATTATATTCTTAATTTGGTCATAAAAGTATAAAATAGAAACTACGTTAGCGATAAAAATATAATCTATAATAAGTTGTAAATATTTTATAAATACCCCCCAAGTTACGTAATCGTCGAAACAAATGTCCAGATTCATAATCTAACTTATGTACGTATATTTGAAACTTATAAAAGTATAATTTGCATTGTTTCATAAGTACCCCCTTCAAACTATACATTATTCGAAACCAATATATATATATATATATATATAATATAAAACAGGCATGTGTGTATGTACATACAGATTTATAAAACAACCTTATAAAAATACGATAACCTTCCCCCTCAAGACCCCATGTTATATAATGGCCACAACCCCTTTAAGGTAATGGAATGAAGAAAAAATAATTTACTAAAGCAATTTATTAAAATAATTTATTAATTTATTAAAATTATTAGATTTATTTTCAACTCAAATCAAAAAGAGACTAAATTTATTAATTTCAATCACAAAATGTCTTTACATCATTTTTTCTTTGAATCATATTTATACCAAAGTCCTTCGAGCTCAGTCGATGGACCATCCCAATGAAATACATTTCCTGGAGTTGGAAGACTTCTGGGTAATTCCTTATTTTCTGTTTCGTTTTTTTTGGTTCAATGACTTGCATATTGCTTTGATGTAATAATGTTGGATGGCCAACTATATTCCTTGCATCTCTCTTTAAGTAGTCATTGTCAGATAATTCCGCCAGGAAGATTAGTTGGTGGAACTGACCTGGGGGCAATCAAACATTTGTATCTCATTGAATTATTATAAACTCGATTGCTAAGGAAATCTCAAAATTTTCTCATTAGTGTTGTCAAACGATCTTTGCTCATTCGAGATGCCATAATATATTATTGATCAATAGAATTGTTTCGAAAAATTCGGCCAAATACTAATATTCCTGAAATATTATTAAAAAGTTTAGGATATAAATATTTAATATTTTAATTTATTTACATTATTATATCAAAACTAATTATATTGATATATTTATTCGAAAATTATTATTTAACATTAATTACAATTAATGTAATAAAACAACGAAAATTAAAAAAAAAACGTTAAATAACTTTAACAAAACGAAAAGTAATAATGAAATCAAACTTCCATTACTCTAGTTAAATTATTAGTTACCAGCTTTTTCTAGTATTTTAACATAATGAATTCAAGTATATTAGGAAGTTAATTTGGTCATTTGAGGAATATTATAAATTAAAAATTTAAGTAAATTAGAATTATTTACTCTTCATAAGAACTTTTATGATTTTAATGAGTTTGGACTTCATATATTGCTATTGCCCATAGTTTGCAAGTGGTATTTGGATAATGTTAGAATAGGTTTTGAGTTAACTTGATTAAATTGAAGTTTTCTTTTGATCGGGTTATCATGGGGAATGCATGTTGTCTTTATCATTTCTATTGTTTCAGTTTATTAAGTTGTTTTTTTTTTGATTATTTTCTAATTAAATACATTATTCTCAAAAATTTCTTAAGGTATGTTTAATAAACTATGGTTATGTTTCACTTAATTTATATTCAAACATCTTAGATGTGGTATTGTATGAACAGGTTTTAATAGACTAATGTATGATTCTGGATGACTTATGATCGTTTGAGGATAGAAAATTTGTATAGGCATAGTTGAGAGGGTGATTATAATGAGGGACCTGCGTAAATCGGACATATATCTTCTAACGATAGTCCGTGAACCCATTAGAGTGCTCGACAATTACAGTGCAAGTAGTGCGCTCACTTTTTGCGAGCACTCACCCTCTTGATACAGTACCAACGTTGATCGTTCAACGGGTATCAAGCGGTAAACAACGTTGTATCTTGGGTTACGCTGGAAACAGCACTAAAGAACTTAATCATTCGACCACCAGTAACCCACCAATTGTTTACTTGATGTATTTTTTATATTTAACTGTACTTTTTGCTTTTTGCATGCTATGTACCTACGCATTCTAGTCACCAGTTAGAGTTTTGGGTCTAGAAATCAGTTCTAGCCCAACAATTGCAAGAGATAAATAAAAGTAAAACATTAAGTCCAATTTTTTTATTTTTATATCTATTGGTTTTAAACTTTGGAATATAAGTTGGATTCAAGTCGATCATATGAGTGGATCTCTGCTATTTCCTCTACCTCTATTTAAGTAGCGATCCTACGAGAATGCCATACAATACAGGCCTCCTTCCGGATACGGTGACATACTATCTACCGCTTCTCCAGCGTACTACTCCATGGTGGTATTGTTTAGGCAGACAGTTGAACTCTCTATGTGTGGACCACAATAGGTCCTATATTGAAAAAAGCCAGTGAGCGTCTAGCCCCCGTACCCGCATCGACCTATATGTTTCATAAAGCTTTTATATGTTGCAACACGGTGTAATATCAATTGTTTCTTGCCATTTTACCTAGCAAAATTGATTAAAATTTCAAAAATAATTTTATATTAAAAATCTTCAACATAGTAAATTTTATAAATTTTAAATATAATTTAATATTATAAATTGATTATCGCATAGAAACGAATATCAACCAGCCATGCGAGAAATTGTCTATGTTCAAGTAGGCCAATGTGGCAACCAAATGGGAACGAAGGTAAATTTTTTTATTAATTGAAAGACTCGAGAATTTGAATGATATTTATAATAAGTTCTGGGAAATTATGTCAGACGAGCATGGTCTGGACCCTAGAGGACTCTATCATGGTGAATCGGATCTACAATTGGAAAGAATAAATGTTTATTATACAGAAGCAACAGGCAAGAATCTTTTTATAACTTTTGATTGGAAATTCTACGTGTGTTTTAGGTGGAAAATTTGTTCCAAGAGCTATATTGACTGATTTAGAGCCATCTACAATGGAAACAATACGCGGGAGTCCATATGGTCAATTATTTAGGCCTGATAATTTTATTTGGGGTGCAAGGGGATCGTCAAATAATTGGGCTAAAGGGCATTATACAGAAGGGGCGGAGTTATTAGAATCAGTAATGGACATTTTAAGAAAGGAAGCAGAAGGATGTGATTGTTTGCAAGGTTTTCAATTAGCTCATTCAATTGGTGGTGGTTGTGGAGGAGGCATGGGAACCTTGTTATTGCAGAGAATAAAAGATGAATATCCAGATAGAATCAACATTACATTTTCTGTTTATCCTTCTCCAAAAGTAATATCTATTTTCAAATATGAAAATTAAATTTTTACTTCTATATTATAATGAATTATGTTTCAGGTATCAGATGTAGTTGTTGAACCTTACAATGCTGTTTTATCTATTCATTTGATGCTGGATTTTTCAGACGAAACAGTCGTTATTGATAATGAAGCGTTATTTGATATCTGTCAAAACACTTTAAAGATCGCTCCATCATATGGGGATCTGAATCATTTAATATCTGCTACCATGGGAGGTGTAACAACATGTTTCAGATTTCCTGGTCAGTTAAATGCTGATCTTAGGAAATTAGCGGTGAATATGGTACCCTTTCCTAGATTACATTTTTTCATGCCTGGATTTGTTCCTTTGACATCTAGAGGTAACCAACCATACAAAAACATTAGTGTACCTTCTTTGGTTCAACAGATGTACGATTCAAAAAATATGATGGCAGCATGTGATCCCAGAAATGGAAAGTATTTGACTTGTTCCGGCATTTTTCGAGGCAGAATGAGCATGAGAGTAAAGTTTCGATTTGAAAAACGTTAAATAATGTAATTTTGTAATATTATAGGAAGTAGAAGAACAGCAATGGAATATTCAAAATAAAAACTCACGCTATTTTGTTGAATGGATTCCTAACAATATTAAAACAGCGGTTTGTGATATTCCACCTAGAGGCATGAAAATGGCCGCCACTTTTCTTGGTAACACAACAGCGCTACAATGGGTCTTTAAAAGAATTGGCGAACAGTTCAGCGCCATGTATAGAAGAAGGGCATTTTTGCATTGGTATACTGGAGAAGGAATGGATGAATCAGAATTTCCCGAGGCAGAGTCAAACATGAACGATTTGATAAGTGAATATCAACAATATCAAGATGCGACTGTAGATTAGACTTTTTTCGGAAACATCATCAGTCATTAAATTATAGGGATTCTGTAAAAAATTACTCCAGATAAATCTTTTACCGGCTCAATTATTAATTCTTATTTTAATCAAAGTATTTAAAAATCTGTTACAGAAAGTTTAATGACTGCCTACAATTCTCGGTCTTTTCAACCCTGTGCTAAACGAACTACGAGCCCAAACCCTAAAATAAACATGGTATAAATTGCAACATATTCACTCAAATAATCTCGTTTTAACCTGTTTTAAAAGTAATACACCAAAGGGCAATAAGTAAGAGCTTATATGACAAGAAATAATCTAGACAATAATATTTAAAAAATTAATAAATTATAAATGTACAACACTAAGGGCCTACAATATTGAAAGTTAGAAAAATGTAACGCAAGAGTAAAAAATAAAATAATGCACATCCATGGTCCAAAAAATTTCTATAATAAAAAATACCATTGGAAAATAAATAATTGCCTCGTTTTAAATATTAAAAAGGAATTTGATGTATCCATATTACCAACTATTCCATACTAGGGCAACCAAAATTTTAGAAATGCTTGAAATAATAAATTTTACAAAAGTTATTTTCTAATATTAATTGTTTAAATTCTAAAAGCTGTTAAATTTAAATCAAATGAATATTTATTTCATGTTTTTAGTAGATATTTAATAAAATTAATATTTTTAATTGAAACAAGATTTCTAACTTACATAAATAAATATCTTACCTTTATAAGGATTAAAGCCATAAGAAACTCTAAATAATATTAAATTTTTTTAATTAATCAAAAGCATGAAAATCAATTATTAATTAACTTAAAAATTACTATTATAAAAAATTAAAAATTATTATTGTTGTGGTTCGACGAGACAGGCACGAAAACATAGTGAAAAACAAATTCACAATAATAATTTAACGTACAAAACACTAATTAAAAAATCAAAAATTAAGAATAAATAGTTAAACATACATGATTTAATTATAAGGAAACGCCAATCAAACATTCTTTTCACGATATATTTCTACAGTTTTCCTGTCATCATCAGGTGGGATATAATAACTATATAAATTAAGGATTTTAAACAAATTTATTAATTTTATTAATTATATAAATTTTTTTTTATTATTTAATAAAAACATTTCATTTTTTAAAAATCATAATTAAAATTACATAATACATAATACATAATACATAATTACATAAAAAACATTTATTTAATTTAATTTAATAATTTAAAAATTTTTTATTAATTAATTAATTTAACAAACAATAATCAATACATACAATATACAAAAAATTATTTAAAAACATTTAAAACACAAGTATTCTATGCATTCTGCACATTTATTTTCGGATTCAATGACTTTATCAATAACGCCAATGTATGTGTCATTACATCCATTACATGTAAACTGATAAACGAGATTGGAACCGGAGTTTTAGACTTATTAATAAACTGCCTGAAGGTCGTTATTGTTATTAAACAAGGCACGTTTTCGAGTCAGATCAATAATTGAAAATATTTAAATTCATCAACATCCCCAACAATTATAAGAAACATATAAATTCCAGCGTATCAAGTAATCGTAATCTGGGATCATCAAAATCATCGTGATTTTGTTGTTGGATATTAATTGATACAATTAAGACATTTTCCATTTCGAATCATCGTCATC